>JARVGP010000125.1:712-75271 GCA_029876185.1 Mansonella ozzardi
TAGTTCAAAAATTAAAAAAAATTTAATAATTTTTTTATTTTTTATTTTTGTTAAAAAAAAAATTTTAAAAACCCAAAAAAAAAAAAAAAAAAAAAAAAACAGAACTTGCTCTCTTACAAAAACCTCCAAACTTTCTTCAGCCTGAAGTGATACTACACTTGGCTCAATAATGTAGAAAGCATAAATCGATAAGAAACAAAACTTCATTAAATGCTTATTTTTAAGTGTTTATTACTATTGTATCTAGAACATGCATTTTGATAATGTGGGTTAAGTATTAATGAGAATATTAACAAAGAACAAAATACATCATTGTGGATAGAAACTCAAATATTTAATAACTGAACATCTTAGAATAAACAACTCAGCTTGTTCGAGACCTAAATTTTTCGAAGATTGTACAAATACCGGGATGTTTTTTTTTTTCTTGATAACACAAATAAATTTTTTAAAAATTAAGAATTAGCGCACAAGCATGATTTTTGGCTAGAAGCAGATTTGATAGAGGTTGAATGTAAAATAAAGTTGCTTCACCAAAGACCATATGCCTGTCTTATTCCAACAGCAAATTAAAAAGTAATTTTTCTCCTACAAATTTTATTCAACAAATTTTTCAAAATTGTTTTCATATTTTCCATAAAACGTAGAAAAATTATAACAAATATGGATTTTCGTTACTGAAATATGGCAGGAATGAGAAATTATGCCAATCTCTGTCTCTTTGCCCCGCTCCTCACCAGTTGTAAAAAGTTTTTATTCGTTGAAAACAAGAAAGAAAAAAAAATGCGAAGTATTGCATACTTATAATTTAAACGATAATATGATGTCGAAAAGTAGCTAAGTTTCTGTATATATATATCAATAATTATATTACTCACTGAGTTTATCAAAAGCTGATGATGAGATAGCAAAAGATCAGAAGATTAAAAGATTATGTATACGAATAGGATCTTTAACAGCAATAGTCGCCCTCTACCAATAGCCAAAAAAAAATAAATAAATGAATGCTTTTTTGATACTGAAGTTCTTATTTTACGACAAAACAAAACAAACCCCATTACGACACGAAAGTTGAAACACGACAAGATTTTAGGGTATTGTTTTTTGCTTTTAAGTTACTAACAAATTAAACTTAAAACTAAATTCCTCGAAAATTAATCGATAATATTTAGACAAATCCTCAGCATCTGTTTAACAGCGGAAAATGATATTCTTGTTGGATTCTTCCTTGCAAAACATCTGAATTTTCCTCGCGAGAAGGAAAATTATGAGTATTTTCGCTAAATAAAAGTAGCCCAAAAAAAGAAAATAGCAGTTCGGAAAAAAATAGATTAAACAAGTGGACCGTTTTAATCTGATGTCCCTCCCGCATGTCATCCTAATTATCATCAGAATATGCTTTTCATCAAAGAAACGAGAAAGAAATAGAAATTCAAATTATGTTTGTTTCATTTTCATAAAATAAAAAAAGTGACGTTCAAGTTGTTAAAGTGGGAATATTGTCTTGCATACGTATATTTATAATGTATTTCTGTGGCTTCTTCTAGTTATTATATTAGAAGTTCGTCCTAGTCTTGCACATATGCCAATATTTTTACAAGTACTTGCAGTTTCACATTTCAAGCTTTTTTACATGTAGAATGAACTTCCAAATAAACTTGAATTTTTTCATAAGAAAGGTTTCAGAAAAAAAACACACACACATACAATTCTTTCTTTTTTGTAAAGCAGTGAATGATAAATTTTAGCAATTATTGTTTTATTTTTTTGCAAAAACTTAAATCTATTTGTTCCTCTTTGTAGCAAAAGATCCCACTTATTTTAATTGTGATTACTAATAGATTTTGTATATTCAGTAATACTCACCTTATAACGACCATCCAAATACATGGACGAAAACCAATAACGGTCAAATAGTGAGTTATAGCCGTAACGATAAGGATAGAAATATCTGTAACGATAGCGTGGATAATCGTCATAATAATGATAGTATCGACTATAGTACGACGGATAATTGTATCTGAAAAAGCAAAGCTTTTGCTGTTATAGAAATGGCTGAGATATTTTGAGATACTGAATTCCTTCCAAAGGCTCCTTCATAAATTCGTGAAGTTGACAAGTTACATCTTTTTTACTATTGAAATAAGGTAGGATTAGTATTGAAGAATTGTTTTGATCATTTTGAAAACAGTCCCATGGAAAACATACAAGTATCCTCTGTACCGATTCCAGTAGCCGTATGGATAGTTCCAGTAACTATAAGGATTCAAAGCGTAGTGATTGCAATAGTAACAGCGGTTATAGAATGCGCTACGATACAGCGGACTATAATAGTTGTAGCGATCGTACCAGGTATCATCATACTGAAACTATTTTACTTGAGGGAGCTATTTAGATGGATGAATACGCGAAGATTACTTCAGGATAAACAAAGAAATTAAATCTTTAAAGATATAAGAAATGCTTTTAATTAAAAGAAACTTGGTGCAAATATATCATTCGATTTCTTCGAACTATGTCTACAAAAAAATTACATGATTGCTGTGATATAAGTCCCCGACAAAAAAAGATTATAAAACGTTTTGTCAGAAAATCATTATTGTCATTTGGAACTTCAAGCAGTAGAAAAACAACCACTCAAATTATTTCTATACTGACCAAATCCCAGTTTCTGTAGTAGCGATATGGCCATTTCGGAGTATAGCGACTATACAAGCTTAAATCAGGCACTGATCGCGCTCGATAAACCTGCAATATTAATATCCAATTTTTAAAAAGTTGGTATAATTGAGCTTCCAAAAAGGAAGATGATAATGGGACAATACCGTAGTGGTGTAGGACGGTCTCAGTACAACAGCCGACTGTGCTCGAACAAGTTCCATCACTTCAGCTTTTTTGGTTTGAATTCCTTAAGTTAAATTCAACTTCCAGGGTCTATTATGAGAACGATCTCAACGACATATCCACACCGCTTTTCGTAATTTTAATTGCTTTTTGTAATATCGATATTCGACTTAACAAATTACTGCGAACGAAACTTTGTAAAGATGAAACATGAAACGTAGGCAACAATTTAATAAACGAGCCCTTGAAATTCATTTACTTTTTCAGCTATTCAAATATCTTTCAACAAACATTGTTTTGTAAGCAGCATATCTGTAAGTTTCAGCCAGGTAGCAATGACAAACTTTCCAGTTCCAACTATTATTAGAATAGCATCTGTTCCTTACAAAGGCTTTGAAGAGTATACCCATTGCAATAAGAAGTACATATAATTTTTATCACATTTTAAAAAATGCAAAAATTTTGGCTAAAAAATCAGAAAGAAGAAACGTGGATGAGATATTCTTTCGCACTTTTCAATTTTTCACAAATTGTTTCTGCATTTCAAATAGAGAAACATTTAACGCTGAATGATGAAAAAGAAGCTGAGAACAAACTAGCCAGTCTCGGATAGCAAAACTATCTGAATAACATGCACCAGTTCGAATTGTTGATCAGCACAAGAAGCACCGCAATGCACTTACCTGCGTGCTCAACTATTTGACACGTAGTTGTAACTTGCTAACTTAGAATTTATATTTTCAAGTTTCTCTGATCTGTTCTAGCTGTCTAACTGAAGTAGGATATGTCCGTATGTTGAACCGCGTAACTCTACAGACATAGGATCATCGGAACAGCTTAACTTGCAGCTTCACGAAAATAGTTGCCACCCCCTCTTCCAACATCTTATGTTTCGAGTTTTATAGCCTATTGTCGAAGTACCCGCCTCGTATAGAGTAAACGGATTGAATCTTCCTGGCAACAAATATTTCAGAGCGAATCAGCGCGCATTTCTCATGATCACTTTGCAATAAATTCACTTGGATCATGAATAAAAACATGGAACAACAATGGTTGTCTGATGATTGCCCTTTTCTGAGCACAAATTTTTCCTTTGAAAATTATTAATGAAAACAAAATTATTTCTTTCAGAGAGTAATTTAAAAATAGTGGAGGAAAAAAATTTTTTTTTTTTTGTGAGCTTTTATAGGAGAATAATGCTTTTTTATAAGTATTTTTGCTACATTTTTATAAGAAAAGATAGTGCAACATATTGCTGCACTTTAATGAAGCATTATGCGAAAAATACACTAAGTACTTCCAAAATGCCAACGTAACTGCGTTAATTGAAATTCTTCTTGAATATTCCTCACGTGAACGTTGTCACAGACGATATTTATGAACATACAGTATATCATGAGAGATTTTTTACTATTGCCTAGGTTGAACCGAGGCTTTACGTCTGTAGATTTTTGTGATCAATGGGATATTGAAAGCTTACGCGATGACAAACTGGAGAGTAGGTTAACACTGCAGGTAAAAGTAATGTAATAAAAGCTATTTCTATACTGCAATCTCAGAGCACTTCTAATCCGAATTCGATAGCACAGAGGTAGCAGCACTTCCATTTTTTGTATTTTTGAACAAAATTTCAAAACTGAGAAGTTCAACAGAATAAGCAGATGCATCATATAGTCATAATAATTTTTGGGAAAAATGTTGATAGCAATAATACTTTATCTCTCTATTAAATTTAAAATAATTTCGCGAGCAAAAAAAAAAAAAAAACTGAAACTCATTTTTTCTTTTTTAAGAAGTTAGTAAGAACAGATAATAGCAAACAAAACGAACAGATAATGACTTCTTTTAGTCTAAATAGTATTGAAAAACTACAGATCTTCGGTTTTAACAAATGTTCAACAGACGAACATATAGCAAAGTAAAATTAATGAACGCATGTGACGAAGCAAAATTTATATGAACATATTCATCAATATTACAAAATTTCAATAACATTAAAATCTTTTATTTATCGCTAAGGAATTTCATTTGAAACAGCAATTCAATTATAAATGAATAAGCATTATATTAAGTTCATAGCTTTAAGCTTGTCCTAATCATAAATAGCCAATGTATCAGATAACTTTGATCTGCAATACCATAATAATTCCCTAAAAATAAAGTGCATAATTAGTGGAGCAAACAATATTCACCTGTTAATAACTTAAAAAAACTTCACTTACTTAATTCATATAAAATATGATTACTGTATTCTTTGATTTGATTCGATTTTGTGCCAAAAAAATTATAAATCATACATATTGTTTACGATAATCTTTCTTCCTAACTTAACCTGTCTTGAATTCTACATGCAACCTTATCTCTTTACACTCACTACATCATCACCTTGGCGACAAATAAAATATTAAAGTTTATACAAAACTGAAATAAATGTGGTAACTAAAATAGTGGAGATTTAATTTTATTTTCAAATTCATTTTGCTGTCATTCGAATTATTTCGTTTGTGTTATTTTTTTCAAAGATTTCTTCGAATACTCTCTCAACGTAAAACTTTGATGCACTTACAATCTGATTCATCTACTATACTAACAGTCCGCAAGTTCACGCAAACTTTCTAAGCCATGAATGATCATCATATTGACGATCTGGCGTCGATACTTTACGGCTGGCCGATATTTGCAAATCAACAATGCATTTGATTGGTCTTACTAAAGTGGATACGGATACGTGAGGGATAGATTGATGTTGGATAAGTGTGGGGAAAGCAGGTTGGGATACGAATGCTTAGGTGATGTGACACTAAATAACTCTTTTGTCGGGATTCACATGCAATTTTTGACTGAAAATTTAGAGTAATTTCTAGGAACTTTTATAAAAGTTTACGGATAATCAGTAATGTTATGAATTTGTTCTGAGTGATACTGTAAGGCGAATGCCTACTGTGATTAGCGCTACATTTGAGCCTTGGTCATGAATTCATTCGAGAATTTTATTTTTACTCAGCTGAATTCTATTCTTCCTCAACTATTTTGTGGTCAATAATGCAACGTTTATGCAATATTCCTGTCTTTTTAATTACAACAGTATTTCTAGTGAGTGTCGAATTTCCTATGTTGTTAGTATGCGAGGTACTTTTAATTCACTGTATTGTGCATTAAATATTGTAGAACTTAGTTATCCGTTGTCATTTAGGCTATGTTGTTGTTTTGCTATTCCAAAAATAAAAAAGACATGTATTCGATTTCTAGTTGTTCATTTCTTCTTTATACAGTTGATGTAGCATCATATTGTTTGACTTCTTCCATACTTACAAATTATAATGATGGCATTTGCTTTAGCTACTGTTCAAACTTTATGCAGCATGTCATACCAAAAAACTTGTTCTCGTTACCGGTTAAAGAGATTTGTAGCGATGTTGTAATTCTTATATATTAGAGAGTAGAGATATCATCGCAAAGCTGTACAAAAGAATTCAATTTCATCATTTCCATGTTTCTTTAATATTTTTCGAATTCATTTAATATTTGAGTTCAATCGTAATACTTATCTGTATTACAATACATTTAATTGTAATGTGCCTCGCTTTACCGAAATCTTTATCTTCATTCACTATATCGTGTTGCTTGAGGAAGTCACTTATCTAATTGCTTTTTACTGATGTTTATTACGAATTCTGTTTTCCTCAAGTGCATAAGTGCACTCAGGTAATTGCTGCGCAAATTGTTTTCTTGTTTATAACATCAGTTTTTCGGAAACCTTACCTTCTGTTTTTAGTAGAATGATGTTGGCAAGTGTGTTGTTGATAAAAAATGGGTTTTGATGTCACTTTTTTTTTTTTTTTTTTTAAGAAAAAGACTGTTGATATTTGTGAACGAGGATGTGGGGGTAGGAAATCTATGTCAAAGCTCAACTGTCAGTCGCTTCTATCTCAAAAATATTTCAGTAATCCAGGATTTTTCAAGCTTCACGGTTGATTTTATACCACTGATTATTCTCGGAAGAAAGCAGCTAAATGGGCTTTTTTTTATTACTGTAAGATGTTTCTAAGGTATCATTCTTTAATCCTTTTTATCTCTTTTCAGTTTACGCTAATCTCAAGTCTATTTGGTTATTATCCATCTTAGGTAATTAATTCGAGTAAACTCCAGCAGAATCATATAATGCAAGAATTAAACATACTATGAAGGGGCATCTTGTTGTTGTTTTGATACATTTACTCGTTAGTTTTATTTATATTAAATTATTGCATTCTGCCATTGCAACTTTGTTGTTACTATTCAGTCGCATTTACATCCTATGATTTCTTCATTTGTCCATTATTTTTTAAATCAGTTATGAAATATTATGCAGTGTCAATTAATTTTGTTGGATGGTCATTTAATGTTTCCTGCCATATAAATGATTGTTTTTAGGCTACAGATCTGACCTTCAAAGAAGACAAAGATAAGTCTCAAGTTGGAGATCTGACTTGAAAGTATAATAATTTGTTTTCGAAAATATTAATTATATTAATAAATTATTTTTAATTATGTTGGGTATTGCGTTTCGTCCGCAAATCATTGTCTGTTCTCTGCAGAAAGCTATCTTTCTTTGTTAGCTTTTGATTAATATTTTCTTGCAAGTTGAACCTGAGCATCGTACTTGACGTATTTTTCGGAACAGGATTTTTTCGTGATTTCATTAGATCTTCCAGCAAAAAGTAGTCTTGAGAACACCAGTGGGTTCCTCAGTTAAGTTAAATTGAAGTTTTTTTGTATTTACAGCATTTTGACATCTCAGTATAATAAAATCTGATGTCTGTGCGATTTTGTTTTCTGCAGATTTCAGCATTAGGAGGGATTTGTAACTGTATATTATTTGCCGTAATTTTATGAATTTTCAGGATCTGGTATGATCATTCATTAAGTATTGGATGATGATACCCAGCAGTCGTAGTATTTTACCACCACAATCAGAATGCTGTGGAATAACATCAGACTGCTGCTCTAAACAATCATGCTGGTCTCCAACTGCACCTACAGTACCCATTATCCGCTCATCCGCTCCCATTATTCCTTTCAGTTCTTCCTGTCCAACTACGAGCACCACTACAGACCTCTTGAATCTTCTGCATGCGGTGTTTCTCAATAAGCCGATTGCTAATAATGAACCGAGATCACTGATCAGTGGACAACATCATTGGTCAACATTACCAGCAGTTCCTAATAGTGGTGCAGTGTTTAATTCTATTGCTGACTGCTCCTCAATTACAGCCAGCAATAACTATCAATGTAATATTAATTTAGAAGGTAATGGTGATGTTAACTGTAATGGTGAATTCAGTATTCTTAATCTTGATCATAGCACCGCTGCAGATGTTGGCCTTGGCAGTGGTTTTTTCGACCGTTTAGATAGCACTTTGTCTACTTCTGCACAAGAAATGCCGGTTTATATTAAAGGGCAGCAATCAAGGTATGTCTGATTATTTCACATATATTACTTCATTTGCTATTACATTGCTTCTTACTTTTTTTTATACTGATTATATGTGGCTTATAATATCTGGATATGTTTAAAACGTATGAAACGTGAATGAATGTTTAATATTCTATGTCTTGTTGTCTTTCCGTTGTTTAAACGAGATGGAAACACTTTATTGTTTGTAATGCATTTATAGTATTGTGTCTGAAAGCGGTGTATCTGCTGGACTTGCTTCGTTAACTAGCGATTTGGTGGATTTTGCCTGTCATTACTGTTGGTCATCTACAGCCCAGCAACAGGAATGTGCACTACAACTTCGTTGTTGTTCGCCAAAACGGTTGTCGTATCACAACGATGGCAACAACGATTTATCTTTAACAAATATGGAACAAAAAGCTGAATGCTTAATTACTCATCCAAGAATGGTCGGTCTTTCAGTTTTTGAATCTTCCAACAACACAGCTACACTCCTGCTGTGTAAGAAGATAGTTTAATGCCAATCATTGTAGCTGTCCTCTGCAACTGATGAACTTCAGGGACTGAAATCCTAGGTTCCTTGTTAACGGAATCATTGTTGGAATTTTATTGCAGCACTAAAATTCGGAATACTAAACCATTCTGTGCTGGTGATTTTTGTCTCCACCTTCTTTTTATTTCAAGATTTTTATCCCTTGCCGCATTATTCTGGACAAGAAATTTGTGTGCGCTGGAAGATATGAAATCGACTGCGGCAGTTCACCGCAACTGATGCTGCTAAAGCTTCACTATGTTTTCAAAAGATACATTATATATATATATATATATATGTATATACAAGTCACATATCTTCAAAAAGTCTTATTCAGATTAGACTTTGGAACTATGTCCAAAAATTCATTTGAGTTCAGGATAAATACCAACAAATTTTCAGTCCAACATTTTGGTGTTCTTCATTACTTGCAGCCTTTAGTAGCTCCAGTGCGATTGTCACCCCGTAATGAGCCACTGACATTGTTTTTCACTGACAAATACGTCTTCAGCAATCATTATTTGTGCCGGCAACTATGCATTGATGGAATGAACTTCATTTGCACAGAACAGTACTACATGTACTGGAAAGCTAGTAAATTTTTCAGTTATCATTTAAATAAAAATAGTGTTATTTTAATGCTCCTGGTATTACGAATTTCCGTGAGAATACAACTATGAAGCGTCAAATAATTCTTTTTTCGGTTTTAACTTGAATGTTACTCCGCTAACTATTTCTGTTTCTTACTTTTGAATAAATTTGTCGGTTATTTAATTCTAAGTTAATGTGGGTACTGAAATGTGGGATACAGCTGAAAATTTTCTTCCTAATCATCACTGATTTTTCTGTCCTCCATTAATTTTTACACTTTCATTTTTTCCCATCTTCGCGATTTAAGTCCGTTAGATTTGAATAATAAACAGTTTGTCTATAGATGGAAATGAAATTAAATTTGTACATTTCATATAATGATTTTTTTCTTGCAAATGTGCGAATTTTAGAATTATTCAAGGACGAAGATACTGCAATGGCGATAATGGCAAGTCGTGATCCGAAACAAATGAAAATGCTAGGCGCAAAAGTGAAAAATTTTAGCCAATCAATTTGGGCTAAATTTTCGACGCAAGTCATGGCCATTGCCAATCAAAGAAAGGCAAATATAATTTGGCTTCTTATTTAATTTTCATTTGTCTCAGCTGCTTCTACTGATTAATTCGTTGTGTGTGCAACGAAATTTATGGTTATCAGTTTTACGTTTTACATAGGCCTAATATGTTTTGTTATCAAACGAAACTGGATTAGTAGTTCAGGAAATCTCATGTTTGAAGAATTAAATGTTATGATTAGATGTTTGAAAATTCCTCGATCTGCAAAAATTAAGTTTGTATTTAGATCATTGTTCAGTGTTAAAATATAGATGTGTTAAGATATTTTAGTACGAGCAGAACAAAGATCTTCGACAAGCACTATTTCGTACAATGTACACAATTTTGGTTGAATGCAATCCACGGGATCAAAGATGGGGCATTGGTTTGGGGATGGACGAGCCAGACGCTTGTGATCCACAACGGTGGAGGGGTCTGAATTTGTTGGGCAAGCTACTGACTCGAATTCGTGATCGCATGGCCGAAAATGTCATGTATAGAAATGAGGTTTGTGCAGCTTTCATTCACGTATTTTTCTGTTGTTTTCAGAACAGTTCAAATTGTTTCAATTTTAATACATCTTTTTAGGTTGTTGAGGCCCAGTCGATTATACACTTCAGGGGTTTTCTGGGCAGAACTGTGTAGATGAAAAGTTTTGATGGTTGTAAATATTTTCCTATGAATACTTCAAGAACGATATATATTGTGGACATTGCAAACTTCTAGTCCGAACTAACGGTCTTCATTACCATCATTCTGGCTTGTTTTAGTATGTTGCTTTTATTTTATCACAGTTAAATTCAAAATACTGTCCTAATACTCAGCGATGAATTGATCAAGCAAAGTTTCCTAAGCAAATTCATTTGTTTAGAATACAAATACATGTTGTTTAAAATATAAATGTTTGTTGTTTATAAAACAACAAATATATTTTAAAAAGTGCAAATGAAAAGGATAGCCCGGAACACCGAAATGTTAATTTGTTCTAGCCAAATGTACACCAAATAATTGCCTTATTTTCTCCGTCTAAAAAAATGAAAAAAAAGAATGACATCTTTTATCCTTACTTAGTATATTTTGTTGTTTTATAAACACTGCCATTCGGTTGCGTGGAACGAAGTTTTGATTTCAAAGATTTCGCTGATTTTCCCCACTTTCTGTTTTTAATTGTTTTTATCACATGCTTTCGAAGAACATGCACATTGTATATTCAGATTTAGTGCCTTTTCTTTCCTGACTTTTTTACGACGTGTTTTTTTGCAACCATTTATGTTCTATTTGCCTTTTTAACATTTCGAGCCCATATGATTGAGTTGCAAAGCAATGGCCAATTATTAGCTTCTAATTTGGATATTGAGGAAGCCAAAAAAAATGCCGAGATATTAATTGTAACTTAGTATATCAATTGAGTTCTGAAGTTTCTTTATTTACATGGTATATTGCTTTAATTCGTAATATGGAATTTGGCTTTAATTTTTAGGTAGATATTGTCTGATTTTAACCGTAGTAACTCTCAGTTTTGTTTAACTTAGAAGTTTTATAATTTAAAAAAGGAAACATTAAACTCGGTACTGGACTACTACTGCTAGTTCCAGTCCATTAATGTTTATTCTGTCTATATACTGTTCAAGTTCTCAGGAAATATTTTGATAGCTTTTCTGAACCTTGTTAATGCAGCCTTTCGTGTACACATCTCACAAACATTCATATTCGTCTCATTTTGTTTGTCTCGTTTGTTTGTTACCTTTCCTTGCTAACATTGCATAATTAATTCAGGGAAGCATTTCTTAATATTTTTGGAATCAGAAATAAATTAATTCTCATCAAATATTTAAGTAAAGTAGTCTTTATAAGGTAGTTAATATCATGAATGATATGATTTTTTAGCTATGCACAGATGTCAGTATAGGTTTTGGCGCACTCTCGATTTCATTTTGATTTTTTCTTGTAATTTTATTAATGTTGTACGTTGAGCCCATACACCTTTCTCGAACTGGATATGACTATATATTCAGTTTTTTGTGGAATTTTGTAAACTGCTCAAATGGAAAATGTGAATTTAGGTATTAATTGTTTGGTATATATGTGTATCAATTCTCATTAAGCAGTTGATATATATATATATATATATATACATATATAAAAATATATATATAGCTTAATTGTATATATATATAAATATATATATATATATATAGCTGTCCTTACATGTATTAGCTCGATGTTACTGTCTAGCTCATACTTTATTTCGTGTTTTAAAAAATTTTGTTATCTCATATATTTTCTAAATCTGTTGGGATCAAATTTGATGCAGTAGTTTTTGTACCGCTGTTATCATTTCCTTATTATTTTGGTAGTCTAGTGCCCTTTAGCTCTAAGTTCATAACCTCGCCTTTCACTTTTGTTTTCTCTCGCTCGATTTGTTTAACTTATGAAGTCAGTAATTCAAGCTACGTGATTTCTAAAATAGCTCCATTATTCATTTTTGAGCCGTTTACTATGATGCCCCTTTATCAGGTTAGAAAGTTCACTATTAGTAGTTGAGCTTAGTTGCTGCTGTTTACCCGAGTAATATTCAATATTCTATTCATATAATATTTGACTGGTTTCTCCTAATCCCCAAATTCTTATCATTTTACTTGATTAAAGTTGATAGGAACTGTTTAGATTGTTCATAAAAATGTAATTACTTCTTGAATCTTTTGTATTAGAGAAATAATAAACTTTGAAGATGAGTTACCATTACTGAGGGCAGACTAACACGGAGCTTGGTGCGAACTAGATATGTGTTTTTCGTGGTTTATTTGGACCAGTGTATTTTTTCGTTATTTTTGATTTCATTTGGCTTGTTTGGAAAAAAACTTGATTTACTTTATTGTGCAGGATTCTTTTTGACATATTACTTTAACAAATTGATGGCGTTTTGTGTAATTTTTTTTACTGCACTCGAAAGATCAATTGTAGGAGCGGTTAGTCTTCAGGATTTCGTCAAAAATGCGAAGATTTTGAAGAAATTCTATTATATCAAGACCCAATCAAATTTTTTAGAAGCAAATGTTTAGGGAGCTGGAGAAAGTCATTTAAGTGTTTTTCATAAATGGCCGGTAATGTTGATAAGTGGGTCAACTTTGCTTACTTTCCGTTATGTTAACGTGTACCGTGTTTTTAAATAATTTCGGTTTTCTATTTCTTCTTTCTTGGTCTTTTGTTGACTTTCATATCGCCGCCGGGATGCTTGGAGTATATTTTTCCTGAATATTTCAAGATATCCTTATCATTCTCCTGCGTCTATGTTTAAAAGCTTTAGGAGTGTCTCAGTACTGAATTCTTTAATGCCCCGCGGTATTAAATTAGAATTAAAGAGCTTTTTCCCCAAAAACCGAAATTTTGGATAATAGCGTCCAAAATCTCAGCTATTAAAAGTGACGGCAACTGATACTATATCCTGTAAATTGTATTTTGCATCTGCAGTTGTTTGCGTCTCCGATTTTAGCGAGAACTATATCTTATCTGAGTAGGTTGCTGTTACGCAAAGCTGATATATTTAATGGTTTTGTATTAGCACAACTCAGAATGTCTGTTAGTTAATACTTGTGTATGACATTTTCAGTTTTCGTTAGTTTTCGTTTCTTTTATTTGCAAACGTTTTCAATTGACATCCTCTCTTTCATGCAGTTCTATACACATATTTATGCTTGATAGATCAGAAAAGTTAGTTTTTTTTTGGGGGGTAAGGGGAAGAGGAAATAATGTCATAATGATGTGTGTGGTTAGTAATGAAATACTGCTGAGTGAATTACGTAAAATATTTAATTTCGCAGAAGATTTAATAGGTATGTAAGACGGTGCAGTTCAGTCTTCTGATGATCTTTATCATGAATTTCGTTGGGCGATATCTGAAGTGGACATTTTGCTTTGAATTTAGCATATTCAATGGTATAGCACTTGGTAGAGTGAGGAGGATACAGATAAGAAGAGGAGCAGTATAGAATGTGTTTTGCTAGAATTAAACTTTCTTTTGTGTTCGTTAACATGCCAGTCTCCATCTTTTTTCTTTACCTTAGTTTTTCCGATTTTAGACTTCGTGCAGTACCATTTTCAGATAATTCCTTTCGCTTTTATGACTGAGCAAACATTTCATTCTGATCTCATTGTAAACTTTTTTAACTGGTGATAATCTTCTTAATATTTTATGCTTCATCAGTTTTTGTTTAAATCTTGACTAGTAACATATTGCAGTGAAAAATATGTGACTTCTTCTCTATTTCTAAATTCTCACGATGTTTCAGTAATGAAATTTTCATCTACCAATTAAATTTTATGGATATCTATTGCAAAAAGTAGTTTTTACACTACTTTATTTGGTTTATACTTCATAATATCATTTGCAGAACCATTTTTTCCATTTCTTTATATTGTAGAACTTTATTTCAAAATAAGACCATTAATATTGTTCGATGTTAATTTTTGAAATTGATACTATATTTTGATGTTCAATTCTATACATGAACTGAGAATTATTTTATGCACGATGCAGTATATTTTTAAATTAGCCAATATTGCTAACATCTTCGTAAGCATAAAAGTACTGCCAATCTTCGCTAATTATTTGGTATAGTTCTTGTATAAAACTCATTTCTGCAGAGAAAGTGTCGTTAAATGAATTGCAGTGCAGTTGATACAGTTACGTTTCAGTGGGATTTTCTCTGTTTCTTGCTTGAAGGGTAGCTTACTGAAGGATTGATCAAGATTCAAAATCTAACAGATCGTTTGGAATTGATAACAAAATAACGGCTGGAACGGCTCTAGATAGGTCCATCTGTTTCGAGGAATAATTTAAATTGTTGGGTCCATGATCTACAATGTTTGGATTAACGTGATTTCGCGGAGTAGTAACTAACCTTTAAAGACATTCGTGTCGTTCCTGAATTCCAAAGTGCAGAAATTCTTTTGTAATAGAGTTTTTCTTCTCTTGGAAAGTTGCTCATCTGCGACAGTCGTTTTAACACAAAGGTTGGCTGGTGCCTAGTTTATGCTTTTTGTTTATCAGCTGTTTATGTTTATCTGTTTATCACGCGACAATTTCAGCACTTTCGCAAATGAAATCGTTTTTTTTAAAGTGCAGTGGACAGAGGTCGAAAAAAGTAGAGGAAGGTTAATACAGAGGTAGTGGCTGTGCTTTTACGAATCAGAAGTTTTCATATTATTGAAATATTGTCTTAAGGTATCTTGAGAAAATACAACTAGTTAGTCTCAGGAAACTCTATTTTAATCAAGTTTTAAGGAGTATGGAGTAGATTCGAAGGCATCGTTTATGAATGTACCGCCAAGTCAGTTTATTTAATTATTGATGGTGTTTTTGAGTTTAGACACAAATTTTAATAATTTTTCTTTGCTGCGAGAATTTCGAGAATCAACAGGTTGTTAAACAAAAAAATTAGTAATCTTTACAGAACTTCTACAAAAAAAATAACAGAATATTCTAGTAAAAGTGTCATATTTGATAGCGAAAGTGAGAATATGTTTAGTAAGACATATGTATTTTAAAAGAAAAACTGATTTACTCTTAGCCCTTTCTGTATCATTTTTCCAAAAGTGTTTTCATAGCAAACATTTGTTCGAATTCTTAATCCATCATCCATTGTGTTTGCTCCCACTCATTTCTGGTAAGGAAATGAACTGCTTAATGAATGGCAAAGAAGCGAAAGTAAAGAGAAAATCCCTGCCATCAATCTCGTTCCAACCATCTCTTAAATCGTCACTGTAGTAGCAAAAGAAGTTGAACCAAGAAGCAATATTTCATCAATTAGTAAGTTTTTTTATGGTCGTAATTATCTATCTAGATAATCACATGTCCAATCTGAGTCAGTTGAACAACTGTAGAAAAATTATTTTTGTAGAATTATGAAGAAAATATAGCGAAGTAAATGTAAATATATCAAAATCTAAGAAGTCATTAGTTCAATAAATAAGAAAAAAAAAATAATTGAGCAGTGGATTTAGATTTCTTTATATGTCCCTGAATCAGAACTGTTTTCTGCAAAATTTCCAGCCTCCTACTGCGGATAAGGCTTCAAAATCAGTTATTTAAGTCGAAAGCACTGAGCTAATTGATTTTATATTTCCATGGGCAGTTCTATGCTTCTGAATCTATAAAAAGTGCTCTTATTTCGTGGTAGCGTTAAAGCTTGGCTTTACGAACGAAGATATGAAAAGGGCCATAGAGCATTGATAAATGATAGAAAAAATATTACCGAAAAAGCAGAGCTTTCAAAAAGAAAATCTACGCCGACAGAATTCTGCTTAAAATGCTTACATTAGTATGGTTCACGTCATTTGATTATAAGTCATGATAACATCCGAGCTAAACATTATAATTAAAGTGGTATTTTAAATTCACGAACGAAGTGTGTTATGTAACAGTTTCAAATATAGATTGTTTTAATTTCAATATAAATTTAGAATGAAAATAAAGACGAGAGTGGTTTTATAAGGCGTAAAATGCCTGAATAAATTGTTTGCATTCATTGTATCAATAGCAAACCATATATGAAATATACAGAACAATTGTTCTTAACACAACCCAGAAAGAAATTTCGTTATTCACTTGGCAGAACTTCAGTTTTATTTTGAAAATAACTTCTGTATTTTTTACTTTCATTTTCTGTGCGTCATTAAATCTTTTTTCAAAGACAGAGGTTTTCAACAAGAAACCAATGAAAGCGTATATAACATCAACGACTTTCTGAGAACTTTTCTCTTTGAATCAGATGAGTACAATTACTATCCATTGATGTCGTTATGCTGTGGTAATAACTAATTAGATTTTTCAAAATCATTTACTGTCTTTTTAATCCATTCGCCTATTAGGCAACCAATTTTCAGCACATTATAAATTTGAACCAGCAGCCCACTCCTAAAATATCTGTTGAGATATGTGCTACACCACCATTAGATTTCTTGCTATCGCATGTTAAAAAAATAAATGATACAATCATCGGATTGTAATGGTAGAACTTGCGTTACACGATTAAGCGAATGAGTAGAAATAACGTCGAGGACCATAACGTGCTGAAAATGTCTTACAGTAATCCCAATGATAGTTAAATACGGTGTTAAAAGCATGAGAAGGGATTATTCAGCATGTACTTGAATTATTCTTCGTGAACTTTCAATATTTCATTGCGGCAGGAAAATAAGAACAATTTTTTTCAATTCATGACAGATTGTTCATTCTTCAGCTGGCTAAAAAAAAGAAACTGTGAAAATTCAATTGAACTTACCAGCGGACAAATACACATCAGTCCAATCTTTTCCTTTTCTGGAAAGCGCTGATGGTACAATCCAAAATTGATCCAGAGTTGCAAAATCAGTCAGACCTGTTCATAAAATGTGACTAAATATGTTTTCTGTAACAGCTGAAAAAAGCTTTTGTCTAAATTTCCGTTTTAAATATTTGAAATGCTGAAGTGCAATCATTTTGCAATCATAAAACTGCTATCTTAATATAGATATATGAAAATATATATACCGTTTTTGTACATACGTATTGCTCGTTTCACATTATTTCCATCCCAATGCCACGGTTGCCACTTGTTCCACAGCGGTCGATCGTAATTCGGATCACGATAGCGACGCCAATATATTGGATTTAGCGAGTCTATGTACCACTTATAACGTGACCTGAAACAGATTAAGTGGTTCAGAAGAAATAAAAATTTTTTGTATAATTGCAGTTGCTGAAATTTGCAAAACAAAACATAGGTTGTCGTATGATCAAGTTAAAAAGTAATTCAACACATTGAATCAAAATCTGAGAATCAGTTTACCAAAAAGCGGGATATTCAAAACCAAAACTTCTTGGAAATGGATCAGTGTTGATATATCGGCGCGCTGCAAATCTGTAGTCTTGCCAATGTAATGGAGTATCAAAGAACAAGCGGTCGTGATAATAATCGTCCAACTATAATCTTATTTTATTAAATGCCAAATTTAGTAATAAGAATTAAAATATGAAAATTTTAAAAATTATTTAAAATTGATAGAAAATAAACCAAATCGTAATCTCGTCGATATTTGAATAATGTAGATGGACGATACCGTTCACCAACATGAATACAATTTAAACTGGGCACCGATGCCACTCTAAAATCCAGAGCAAGATTAAATTTAAAGTCTTAGAAACATTTTAGCAGACATAAAAAAGTATTTCCTAGATTATTTCAGAACGAAAGTAGAACCTGGTAAGTGTGGCCACATCTCCCCTTTCAACGGAGCGTGCACGTGGTAATGTAACTGCAGATCGTGCCGTTAATAGTGGGAAACTCATCTTTCATTCAATCTCTAACAGTTTTGCTTCAAAATATTTGAAAATAGAAATGTAGTCGCTAAAATTCTGCAATAGAATATTGCATAGAATCGTTTCATCTTTATAACGCTTCTAAGCACATCTGCTCAACTCTATTCTATTACGAAAGTAAAACAGTGGAAATTCAATGAAGAAAACGTGGTATTTTCATTTGCATCATATAGTCGTCTTTCAGAAGCTGAAAATTTTTACTTTGATAATGCGGTGCCTTTTAAGTAATTTAGTGAAGCCAGTAAGCTTGGACTATGTAGAAAACAATTTTTTGATGGAAATTACTGAAAAAATACAAAAACATGATAGAGTAAGCATATATCATGTTCAACAAAATAAACTACTACTGGAAGAATTCAGCTTCAAATGCACCCAACATAAGTTGCACCATATGTCCCAAAGAACCAGAAGTGAGGGGGATTAAGGGTGGTGAGAGTTGTCATTTGAAGTGGAAAGAAACGTAAAATTTATTCTGCACAGCGAGAACAACTAAATGACAATGAAGACAGAGAATCATTGGCAGTAAAGCAGCAAGTTGTTTTTAAAAGTAAACTCGTACAAAATCCTTTCTTCTGAAGCTTCTTATTATATTTTTAAATGGAAGAAGAAAATTATTATTATTTAAGGAAAGAAATAGCGAGCTATTCACTCAACTGTCTTTCTCGAATGATCTCTCAAAAGAGTCAAAAGAACAATTGTCCAATGAGCGATAGCTTTTAGTTTTGCAAGCCTATGCCACATAATACCTCCGAAGGTCAAAAATTCTTCCGTTGAAACCTAATTAGTAACCTAATTCTTCCGAATGTCTATTAATTACGGACAAAAGATTAGGTTTTATGAAAATTACAAGCAAAAAAATATAAAAAGATGCCAAACGAGAAAATTATACACTTCATCTTTACTTATCATTTTTATCCCAAAACTAACTCAAAATCTGACTTTGACATTCATGGCAATGTGAAACAATTTGAGTGTGCGAACGAGGTGATTTGAAAGCTTCAAGCAGGGAAAGTTAGATCTGCCTATCTCTCGTTTCCAGTCCTGCCCTGATTTATTTGTTTTTTCCGTTTAAAAGTCTTGATTCACGGCATATGTACATTATATTCGTCATTCGCAAGTGTCCAAACGGTAGGCCTGTTTTTTTCTCTGCATAAAAAATTTTTTTGAAACTTATGAATGTAGAATTGTTCGAAAAATGCGCAATCACTGTTTTAATTACTGGATCAAACTGAAACTATTTATCTGCCTTAGCATAGCTCAATTTTATTGAAATAACGAAAAGTTATGATTGAGGAATCATTTGTTTTACTATGTTAATAAGAATATTTGTGACTTTTTTTAGCATTTTATACATCACCTTTCTGTAGGAATGGATGCTACACAGCTATGCTTACGTTGTAGCTTTTACAGTCGTCTAATATGCGTCAGATCCGAGAACATTTTAAGATAAAGGATTTGCTGCACACGAAATGTTTTACATTTCCCAACAGTAATTCCTCACCTGCGTACATGATCAACGACTGTATGTTTTCGTAAACCACTGTCATCCAAAGGACAATTGCTCTAAGCATTATTGTGTTTATTTAAAATCTCTGATTCTTTTTCACTTTTTTGTAAAATACTTAATGTAGTAATAAATGTTAAAGTTCATTATGGTCATATTTCTGTTTTTATAACCTGTTTGTTTCTTTTAAAAAACTTATCATTTTGTTCACTGACTTCACATCTGATTACTAACTTAGAAAATCGTTGTTGAAGCTCTTTTTTTTGCCTTGTTTTTAAATATAAGATACGATGATTAAAGTTCAAATGCCCTAACAGCTGTTTTACATTCACTTTTAAAGGTACATCTTTTCAACAATGAAGCAGAGTAATACTCTTAATATTGCATGCATTCAGTACATTCCGACAATCTTATTTATGTTTCTCCAATTTCCCGTATCTTCTTGCTCTCTGCCATTTATTTTCCACGTATTTTCGAATATCAGTTTAATATTACATAGTGAGCTGCTTATTTACAACTGTCTCTCATTTTTGTTTGAAAATTTTCAAAGGAGCCAAATTTAATTATTATAACTACACAATGGCACAATTACATCAGCAATGGCACAATTACATCGCATATATGAACATTAAATGTATTTGTGTACGCATGAAATGTATTGCTGAAATTGCAATGCACTTGGTAGAAGGACATAATAAGTGTAGGAAAGTTTACCATAGTAGGTTAGACTGCGAAGATTAATTACCTTAAAACTGTCATTTTAGCGTAATCATTTGCTAGAGGACAGTTTTTCACTTTTGCATCTTCTTTCCTTAAGCAAGCGAATTCAGCACAAACTCAATTGATATTATATCAATTCCGTAAAAGTCAATGATTCAACTATGGTTGATCCGTTTATCCTCGACATGTTCCACGAATCTAATCTGCTAGCTTATTAATATGATGTTCTGTACATGTTTTGCACACACATACACGCACACACACATACAAAACAATCTGTATATTATTCACATCTAGAAGTAGTTTGTGTACATCAAAACAAAATTAAAAAATTTAATGTTTTTTGAATTTTTTAATTTTGTTTACTGTAAGCAGTGAAACATTACAAATTTTGTAATCATCGGGTGATTTTTCTGGTTGTTAGCATTCAAGAAACACGGTAGTAAAATACCTCAAGAATGCGTCATTTGAGTTGAAAATCAATCTTTAACTGCATTTAGGAAGGTACCCAACCATCTTCCCATCTCCTTCCTGCTACTTTATTCCCGAATTGTCCCACCATACCAAACATTGACCTTATCGATCAACGAGACCGCTCCCCTTCTAGAATAACCTTGCACTTTGCTAGATTCTTGCATTGCTAAGCTGGTTTTTCTGAATTAAAACATCTATATGCTCTAATAGTAATCTTTGTTAAAGTGTATGACAGCTTTAAGTCTTCCTTATGCTTCAAAGCTACCAACTTACTGTTTAGTCAGATTTTTCGCTTCTTTTACGTTTTATTTACACATTTCCACAACAAAAGAGGTGGAGAATAATGTCAAGAGATCTGTTCTTACAAAACTGTACAAGTCTGATCTAGATTTGTATTGCTGAAAAAAACAGTAGTAGTAGCACAGTGATATCTGAATAGTCGTCTCAACCATCAATCATCTCAGGTAGAACATTCATCATGCTCCTGCTTCCTGCCTTATCTTTTTGTAACATTAACATAACAAAAGATACATAATTCTTAAAGAATTA
Organism: Mansonella ozzardi; assembly: GCA_029876185.1. NCBI lineage: Eukaryota > Metazoa > Nematoda > Chromadorea > Rhabditida > Onchocercidae > Mansonella > Mansonella ozzardi. The sequence goes on from JARVGP010000125.1 coordinate 22,277, forward strand.
AATACAACTTTCCAGTTGAGTCCTAAAATAAATTTTCATCTTTAATTACTCAAAAATGTTTAGGAAATTAGTTTAACTTTTAAGGCTAAATAATGAATGTAAAAGATGCAAATTTGTTCACTCTGAAATGTAACATTAACAACTGCTTTCCTGATATGTCCCATAATGTGCTTCTAAGATGATCCTGAATCATTTAAAAAAGTTAATAAGGATAATACTGCAACTTTAGTTTAGTAAAATTCACCACCAGTTTTTGATGTATAAACGATTGTTTTATGTCTATTTCTGCGGATAGAAATGGGTAGATTTAAAGGCTGTATAACTAAAGGAAGAAGTTCTTCGTTCCAAATCAAAGATTCCCTGTCAATCGTAGCACCATCGAAAAGCAAGAAATCTGACTAGGTCTAAAGGAACTAAAGAAATGGCAACAATCAAAAATCGGTGGTAAAAAAATTTTCAATTAGCAAATTAAAACACATTTGTTCTATGGCAAACTGTACGATGTAGATTTAGCACGTGATACTTAATTTAATTGGAGTGAGTCTTTTTTTATTTTCTTCTCTTTGTAAATTAAATTCAATTCATAAATCTTTGTATTAGTATTGTATGAAATTATTAAATAACATCCATCATTTATACCGATATCAATTACTTCCAAACGAATTTTTTTTTCGGCTACTGCTGCTGCTGCTGCCGCATCATTGTACATCCATTGAAAAGAAATTTTGCAAAAAAAAAATTTTCGATTTTTTGAAATCCGTATTTAAAACATATGCAGTGCCTGAAAATTAATGATGGAAGGCTCTACACAACTCTATTTCTTTCTAGGTTGTTGTCGCTATGGCCAAGCACAAAAATCGGAGTTTCAAATTCATTTGACTGAGTTAGCTTTTGAAAAATTGATTTAGGTTATCGTTTTTTTATTTTTTTTTTTTTGCAGACAGCATCGAAAGTTATAGTTTTAATTTGAATTTGATTCTTCAATTTTTTCGAAAAACTGTATCCAGATGCTTATTTCCCTTTGATTTTGTCATGCATAGTTCCGAGACTATTTTTGGCATCATGATTCATTAATAAATTTTCTTGAAAAATCCATTGATTAACCGATCCAAAGATAATTAACAGAAAATGGGAAAAAATAGATGAAAAACTCTGGACTGAAAACGAAATCAAATCGAGGCAACAATTTCAATGCAAGAAATGTTCTCGGCTTTCACTTTTCATATATCTTACACTAATTGCGTTTAGTCTGCTTGACGCTGTCTTTCATTACTACAGATAGAATAAAGCAAGGATGTCCGACAAAGAGAACAATAGTAAGTGCATTTAACTGACATTATTTCATAGTGACCAAGTGCAGATCGTTCCGGAATTAAGTTGTTTTCTGGATGTTTTCTATTTATCCCATATGTTAATACTGAAAAACTGTTTTGGATCAAGTCTCCCAAGTGAAATAATAATACGATCTGCCTTAAATATCTTCGGCATATGCGGACTTGAAACCGTTGTAGTTGTCGATCAGACGTGCTTGTAACGAAAGGTACCATCAGCCTTGTCCTATTATAACGAAAGGTACCATCAGCCTTGTCCTATTATTCCAGAAATCCGTACGTGGGAGCAATCTTGACCCACATGACAATAGTCATCATTGCACCTCAGTTAAAATTCAGGATCACCGCATTTATCAAAGCAGCTCTGCTGCAGTTTCTAATGCTTACAGGACACATGTAGATTCTGTTGATCTCATTTCATATGTTCGCGAGTCATGTTATTCAGCAAAAAAAGGAGGCATACCATCGTTTGATACTGTTCCACCTACACAGCATATGTTTGAAGGGTTCAGACTAGCTGCTTCAACTGCATTAACTTGGTACTTCCATGCAGAGCACTACCGTACCAATAAATAAGCATCAGTGTTGACGGTGGTATTACTTCAAAGCAACTTTACTCGTTCGGCCGTTTTTTTCTTTTTATGAATATACTACCATTCCAGTTGCAGGATCCATTATAATGTACGAGAATGCTCCAGTGCAAAAAATTGAAACTACTGCACCATATATGAACAGAAATATGAATTTCAACATAACTAAGAAAGGTAACCATTCTACCTAAATACGCAAAGATTAGCCCACAGTGAACGACTGTACAGAACAGTAAGTGAGCAGTTTCGATGGATCGGAGAATAATCTAGGTCGCTATGGGTCACATGAACCAATATATCCAGAAAACAGATCAAAATAATCTCCAGTTAATGAACAAGCAGCTTTCGATATGGCTCGAAACATATCACAGTCAAGTTTTATAAATATCGTGAACCGGGATTACTCAGCAAAAATTTTATAGCATCGTTTTCAATGAAGCCTGCTGAAATGAGACAGAATAAACTTACTCGCTTTGTTAACGATGAAAATGGTACCATGAGAACTCAAGCAGATTTGACTACGCAAGCATATAGCTTTAACTATGAATTATCATCATATCGCTGATGAGCTAAATTGCGATGAGCTAAACATGATTATGAAACTGACTATTTCCGAAACTAGCATTAGAAAATTAATTGCGAATCAGAAAATGAGGAACGAAGTACAGAAGTTGTTTTGAATGCTATCCAAAGTGGCAGAAGTTTAAATGCTTGGAGGTTTTTCAACAACGTACGCAGCAAACGCATCTGATTCTAAATATCGGTGATTCAGAAAAAGATCTAAGAGGTAGATCAAAATTGCGAAAAATAAATTAACAAAATTTCGAAGTTATAGATTTATTACCACCAAAAAAGCCGGAAATAGTCCCCGTAAAATCAGTAAAAAAACGTAAAGCAAAGAAGCACAATAACGTGTACTTGAAAATCATATTGATAAACCGCACCACTGTTGGATAAATTTCGATGTGAAGATAAGGCTTGAAAAAAAAGGAGACAGGAAGTAAAAAAACAACAGACTCTAATGTAACAAGAGATTCAGTGAAAAGCTGTAATAAAAGACGGTAAATAGCTGACGATGAAACGGAAGACGTCAAGAACAAAAATCAAGCTTACACAAGCGCAAAGTCAAATGATGGAAATTTTTTCAGTCAAAATATAAGATTAAATCAAGGCCAAAAAAGTGGAAGTAGAAACAACACTCAAACAATTAACACCAACTTCAAATCAAGAAACAGAAGTTAAGCAAGATTTTCTAGATCCAAATAAAACAAGAAGCATTCCGAATTTGCAATACCAACAAAGAAATATATAAAGAAATTGAAAGCATCGGAAGAAAGCGCTAGTTTATTTTAGTATCACATATGAAAAAAGTAACACCAAATAGAACGAGAAAAACTTCTACTAATAATAAACAAGCAACTGCTTCCGAAAATTTATGTCTACAGTCAAAATCACTTCGGTCAGAAACAGCAATGACGGTGTCAATGAGTTCACAAAAATAAAGATCACCAAACTAGTAATAGTTAAATAGATGACAGATAATCAGCATGAAGAATTGTTGAAAACAAATAACCCATCAGTACTAGGAAAAAAAAGTGTATTGAACTGAAGAAATCTCAAAAAGCGCTGCAGAATTATACCACAGCAACATCAAAGTACTATCAGGAAATGTTCCGACCCATCACCAAAAATCCAAGCAACACAATGATGGAATTTGAGCACAATGAAGATACCCGGCTAATGTCGAGCACGGGAACATCTGAAGCGTATCAATTTTAAAAGCGCTAGTGTAAAACTGAAATCAAGATCCAGGATCCTGATTTTGCGTCTACAACTTTTTTCCTAATTAGAGTTGAATGAATTTCGCGAATATCGCAAGAAATAATTTTAAATCTTTTAATACATCTCACTCAACGAAATTATCATGTTACTTTGTTCTTCACGAAACCATGACAAATGTTGAGAAACAAACGGTAATTTCAATTTTCAGAGTTTGGTGCCTAATCAACAAAGCAACAGTTTATAATACAAATTTTTCGAAAGAAACTGAAGCAAACAGTAGACGTCATTCAGATTTTGCTAAATTCATTTTGTTTCGTTTATGTATGTTGAAATTGTTCAACTTGAGTGCTGTATCCATTATTGTGCTTCCATGCATTTTCCTTTTTTTCGAAGTCTTTAGCAGTAAAACATTGCTCGAATTTACAGCAGTCCTTTTCTTGAGAAGAATCAGATCAATAGCGGGGGCTTTGCCGAGCATAATATCAAAAACAAAAACATAATAGAATGGAAGATTTATAAGAAATACGAATAAATCTGAATTCTGCCCTTAAGAGTATGAATCGTATGAATCGTGAAAAATATTGTTGTCATTCACTGTCCAGATTTAATTTTCTTCTGATATTCTGGCCGACAAAATGTTTTGTTCTTTGCCAAAAAAAATTTGCAATATTGCTGCCTCATGTTCTATATGGATTATTTTGACTAATATATAGCAGTTCGTACGAAATATATATCTTTTATTTATATGTTCTCAGAATACATGAAGTGTTCTTCTAAACAATCGAAATCAAAAAAATCAAATTTCTATGCAGTACTACAACAGCTACTAAAATTGTCTAACGGGAAATATTTACAGTTCTCATACATCCGTCAACATTTCTGTGCCAGTGATGATTGTTTTTTCGTGTTTCCATTTATTTATACCTTCATATTAAGTTATTTATTTCATTAGGATTTTGCGTGTTACATATTTGGCATTTATGATATAACTACAGTATTAAATTGATCGCTAATTTTCTCAAAAAACACTTCGGTTATCAATGAGCTTTAAAGAAACGCATTGGTCGGGTATTAACCAAAATTATTCATAAAAGCAGATAAATTCTACAAAGCTCAAAATTTTTATTCAGTACACCCGAATTTTCTATCAGTTTTTTTAAAAAAACAGGGATGTACATGTACAGTGTAGAATATATTGCAACTCATTTTTAGCTCTATTTGTCACAAATTTGGTTATAAATTGTTGGACATTTTTATATCGATGTTATTTAGATAGGAGAGTTAAAATCTGTGCGGTATAAAATCAGTTTAACAAAATTGAAGAAAAGTGATGAAAAATGATGATGAAATGATGAAACAAGTTAGATCTAAATTACTGTTTAGAACAACAGTTTGGCAAAATTGTAATGAGATCGTAGAAAAATATAAAAAAATACCAGAATGAATAAATGGCTAATAAATAATGGATATTCAAAGAAAATAAGCAGTTTCGGCTGAGTAATTTGAAATTGAATACATCTGGAATCCATGCATATTTGATGTGATTACACTGCTATGCTAATCAAATCAACTATCATGGCCTTAGCACAGAAGATAAAGGTTGTCAAGAAAAGCTACTCAATAGTCCAAAAAAGTATGCCTCACTCACCAAACCAAAAAATTTTGACATGACGAATTACAGCATTTTCCAAGATTTAAGAAATGCATATTGTTAAGGAACTTTGCAAATAATAATAAGTATACAGTAGGGAGAAGTCATCTATGAAATTGAAAAATCAGCATTATTCTGAATTATGTTATTATTTAATTTTTTTAAACATTTAAACCACACGTTGTTATTATTAATTTGCAATAGCATAAAGCTGGTTATTGCCTAATTTCTGCAACAAACCGAGTGATTGAGAACTTTCCAAATAGACGTAATTATTCCTGATTGATGTTTATTGCAAAAATGACTTGAAAGTAAAATTAAGAAATAAGATCAATTATCGAGAGAGGTTCATTTATACTAGTTATTGTGAGAATATTACTTTCTGTGCTTGCAGCTCAACGGATTACTGAATAAATAAATAGAACACTGTGGTATCACTTAGTCGAATTTACTTGATGGTATACCATATATCATTTGTATGCCCAAATTTTTTTTATTTTTTGCAGTTTCATGCTCCTGGTAATATGAATTTCTTAAATATGTAAAAATTGAGAAATTGCGGATTCTTTTCCGCTAAAAAAAAAAATTACACTTCACTGTTATAAGTGAGAACATGACTAGCAACAATCCGATAAGCATAATGCATGAAAAAAACGATGGGATTTTTTCTCACTTTTGCATTCGACGTCCTTAAAACACATCGAGAAAAGTTTCATTTTTTATTATTTCTAAGAAGCTATCATTAAATATCATTGGCATCACTAACAAAGCTGCCAGCTAAAAGTGATAGAACCGAGACATGAATTTGAATAATTGACTTCATAACTGCAAGTTCAACAATGAGTATTATTTTTTCTGGTATTTCATGCTTTTCAATTTGCAAGAAAATTTTCAATTTAGTTGGAAAATAAACGTCCATTGGAGTTTGAGAATGCTCGACTTTGCAGTATTACCATGTCTGATGAAAATGAAAAAATAAATCTTATTTGCAACAAGCGATTTTCAAATGATGCGTCAAACAAACATCTAAAAGCAATAAAATTATATGATTCGTGAAAAAGAAGTTACGGTTCAGTAGGATAAAAGAATGCCATAATTCGATCTTGACCGTATTTATTGCTAGCAAAGCACGTATATACTCCTAAGTCTTCCCACTGTGTATCATAGATAATCAAATCTCCATTTGATAATACCTGAAATAACGGTAAATTTTTGAAATGTTTTTTGACAATCGTATTTAAAGGCATTATCTTTCGTTAAATTAAGACTTGATTCACTTTTTACATGTTTTAATTTAATTGCATTTACTTTGTATTTTTTAACGTCGTCGAGTTTATAATTTGCTTCATTGTACCAAGTAATATTTGGTCGGGGAGTTCCATTAACTCGACAAAACAGCTGTACTGTTGCACCAGATCTTTCGAAGCGACCATCTGTCCACATGCTTATTACGGGCGGTGAATGATTATGCGAGCACTTCGTGTTGTCTTCTGAAAGTTTCATTAAAAGTGAAAGAAGCTGAAGATACTAATTGGACACAGTGTTTATAATTTTATAAAATGCAGGATTCTGAACGTATAGTACTGAAGGCAAGGAATTATAAACAAATATTGTATGGAAGGATTGAAACTCGCCAACAACAACGATTGCTTCACTCTCCATTTTCTGATAACCATTGCTCGCTAAGCATTTATATTCAGCTGCATCTTTATTTTTGATACAGGGAATGACCATCTTGGATGCAGTTACACCATACTGTATGGTACTAAGATCAGCATTATACAGTTTTTCCGCAGCATTCCTTTCATTTACGTCATAAATCACATTACCATTACGGACCCTGTAAAATACGTCATAAGGTATGCCTAATGCAATATGATTAAGAAATATTCCAAGTCAACTTTGCAATATTGATTTTCTTCCAATATTTTTACTAGTTATTCACAAAATCTGACAAGTAACATAAGTATTGTTTGGAATGTGATATTGCGCTTTAACATAGCTTCAATAGAGATAATCAGCTACTCATGCGTCAGTACCAACAGAAGTCTCTAAGATTGCTGCAGGTGAGAAATCACTAGTTCGACCAGTCAAAACTAACTGATACATTGATAAATAAGTATACCTAGTGTATTCAATCCATTTTTATAAAAATCGAATAGCGAAAGATTTGATTGACAAATGAAGCAAATCATACCATTCGATGACTGGTGGTGGAATGCCCATTGCTTCACATTTCAGCACAAGTTCGCCTCCCGCAGCTCTTTCAACTTTGTTTGGTGTTTTGGTAAGTTGCAAATAAGGAGCTTCAGTTAAATGTTCTAGAATTATTTTTTACTATAAACGGGTCTTTGAGGAAATACGATAACTGAGTTATATCACAAGACTCAACACAAAAAGTCTGTGGTATAAGCGTGCAGTTCATATCCTATCTTCTCCTTTTTTTTTGGCTTATCACAGAAAACTTCATTTTTGAGTAATATCAGGGCCTATTTACAATGTAAATTTAAGATAATATGTTTTTCTTACAAAATATTATCGGTATCCGAAAATTTTAACTATAAAAAAGCAACCTCCATTAAGATTGTCGTTCAATGCTTGTATATTCTTTTTTTTTGCTCGCACAATCTGAAATGTTCGTAATATCTTAATTTTCAAAGAAACAATCCCGTACAGTAGATAGAAAGGAGAAAATCAGGAAATAATCTTTTTTTAATATTGTTGAAAAACGTGGCTCACGTGATTTTTGCCTCGTTGACGTGGTATAGATATTGTTAAAGAAATCAAAATCAGTAAACAGATTATTGTGAAATCAGTAACATGGAGCATTCTCCGCGAGGAATGGAGCTGAAAAATAATAAAGCACTCATTCCTCCTTAAAAAGGAAATCGTCAACAGAATCATTGTAGTAATGAAAACTCCCAAAAGTTTGCTATCGTATAAACTGGAAAGCATTCCTTGCTGTACAGGATAAATTAGAAAAAAATACAAAAACTAAAAGGTTAATCATCGCATGCTAAATATTTCAAATAAGTCACTGAAGCACTGGGACGTCTAGAATTTGCATAGAATTTAAATACATGGAAAACATAGGTATTTCTAGAAGACGTTTTTCTTCAAACCTAAGATGTTCAAAGACGTGAACTTCACAGGTGTTTTGTAAGGAGATTCGAAATAAATGAAAATCAAATCTAATGAAATGATTCTGCAGTGTATTGCTAAATAGCAGCAGTGAAATTGGTTTTAACAACGACTTTGGCAATTACCAAAAAAAAAACTAAAAAAATAATGAATTAAAAAGTTTTATGCCTCAACAAATTAATCTTTAGAAAATACCAGATTCATAGATTCAGAAGCGCATCAAAAGTGTAAATCTGTTAAGCCTTTATTAAGTGATACGTGCGACACATGTTCCACATAATTTTTTAACACTACTGTGAAAAAATACGCTAAGAATAATCTGGAGTAAGGTTTTTATTTTAAATCAAAAATTTAATATCGTCCCATGCTAGTCATCCATTATACAAATCAATAAAAGACTGATTTGATCTTGCACTGGAATTAACTTCACAAAGATGATGAATTATGTGGACACTTCGAATTTATTCATTTTCAAGTTTAGGCATTTAAAAATGTTCTTTTTTATAGCCGGAATTCAAATATTATTGTCATATCTATAAAAAAAGATAAACGCATGATAAAAATGATTTGATAAGTGCTGATACCGTAAATGATTCATTGCATGTATTACAAAGAATATGGTAAAAGAATGAGATTTATGACTCTTTTATTTTTGATTCAATTCTGTATCGGACTGTTGATACTCAAAAAAAAGTGTTTCTAACTGGTGTGTTCCGTATGTAATTCTAGCGTAGTTATTTATTAGCTTTTTAAGGCTTAGAGCTATCAAAATGAAAAGCTGTTGTCAAAATATATACCTCAAAGACAAGATGTAAAAATTGAGAGGATCCAATGAAATATTTTTCATTTCGATAAGTACAAATATTTAATTTATTCCGCATATATATATATATATATATATATATATATATATATATATGCATTTAACAACTCAGTATACTGAATCATACACGCTATATATATATTAACTGGACTTCCTGATTTTTCCTTAATTCTGGCCTTTGATTATTCTATTTCATTGCTAACATTTTAGCATGAGCATTTGTGGCATTTTGCATTTTGCATGTGTAATTCACAATGCTGTATCTTTATTAATGTGATGTCCCTTTCCTAATTATCCATAAAATATAAAATATTTTCCATATGTCAATGATTCACTTTTGCATTCAAATTCACAGTTTAAATTCAACATAGAATCCACAAAATGCTGAAAAAAGGATGATGGCGTTTTATAGAAAATGGTACAGCAAAGTAGCCTTTAGAAGGAGAATGGGATCTGAAAAGTTCAGTTAGAAAATGGCAATGAATACTGACGATATTTCATTTGACGATGCTTTATAATGAATATCACAGATGGGAAGACATCAGACATCATTTGCCTAAAGAAAATTTTAAACGTAGGTTTCCAATCAAGATTTATTGATTTGAAAAAGATATAACAAGTTTGACTTTTCATGTTCCGTTAGAAAAATTGAAACTACCTTTCCTCTTCACCACGCAAATTGGAAAAAACGAATTGCATTCTGGAACACGTTCGTCTTACTCAAATGAAAGGCTAATTTCGAATGACAACGGCAAAATTTTATAAATGTCATAATAGTTTAAAATGAATATGAAAAGATCCTCCCAAAACAATATTCTTAATTTTCAGACTCAAACATCGCCATTTTAAAAATATATCAGTAAAATATATTTCTCGACCTCTACTACTGTCGTCGTTTGGCTATGACAATCAACTCCAGTGTTTTAAATTACCATGGTAATTTGTTCTCAATTTTCATGTATATCTCCAAATTCTTTATAACTTCACAGATAATTTAATGTTAAGAATACTTTTTTACCAATAACTCAACAACTTTTATGAGCCTGGAAGTTTTTGAAAGAATATATCAATTTCGTTAAATGAAGCCTACGCAATCTTACGCAAACTGAAGAATTGCTATCTTTCTAAGCTAAACTCAAATTTCAATTTGTGCGGCTCATGTTATGACTGCAACAAAATATCTTCTTCACTTCTTGACGAAGATAACTGATTGTTAATCCAACCAGATTTGATATTCCTCAACAGCGATTTGCAAATATAGATAAATGTCGATAAGTGAAGTAGCGTTGCAGAAGTGGTCTAGCTCGTATCATGGGAGTCAAGCAACATCGTATGAAATAGACTACAAATAAGTGCTCCAGTCTTCTTTCTTTACAGTAAAATTATACTTCTTCCGTCAGTTGAGTGATACAATGGTCGCATTTTGTTGATATCAAATCAATCATTGCTTCTGCATATGATTCTATTAATTTGCAAATGATTCATCTTCAGGTTCTATCTACCCTTCGTTGAGAAAAAAATTACGAAAAAGATTTCGTGCTGCGCAGAAGAAATTCAGCCGTTAAAAGTAATGAATTTTTCGCCGATTTTTGCTGTTACACATATATGATGTCCAAGAAAAATGCTTTCGTGAATGCTTGTCGACCAGATAACACTGACGTCAATCAGCTTACTTTCTTTCTCATAACATGCAAATGCAATTCGATTCAATTAAAAGAAATTTTTACACTTAGTAATTTTAAGTGTAAAATTTTTAGTAATTTTAAGTGTAAAATTTATTTAAATCACATAAAATGGATTGCAAATAAGTACTCCAATCTCTCTAATGAGAACCCAGAATGCAGGGACATCAGTAATCGGATAAATAGAAATAGATTGAAAGAAAATATTACAATCATAAAAAGCAAACATGAAAAAAGCATGAGGGAATAAACTTTGCAGCAAAGCCATAACAAGCGTTGCTAATGCAACTGAAACAGAGTTATTTCAGCAATAACTTTTTATAACCCAATTAATCATTTATATCCCTTGCACACACATGCATCACTCAATACATCATCTCCATAGAAATTTTTACTGGATCGTTTGCACCCACTATATCAAAGAATTTTCAAAGCATTTGAAAAAATTAATGTCATAAGGGTTAATTATACCGCACCTGAAGTATCTAAAGCTGAGGATTTTCCGAAATGTCAGATAAAATGTTTCTAGAGCATTTTTGCTTTCATTAGCATAAGCAACTGAAGTAGGATTATCGAATTCTCAGAGATTTGTGCAAAACATATCGATTATTTGCTTCTCTACTCATGCAAATTAAAATTTAGCAGATATTTTCATTCTCAAATGCTAACACTCTACGTGTACCGATTAAATAATCAGTATAATTGCCAGAATGAGAGATTTTGCTAAGAACTGTGCTATCATTCAAGAGCATTACTTCACTCTCGTGATGTAATTCAAATCCGATTTCCAGAAGAGAGAAACAATTTTAGTTTGAAAAGATGTGCCATTTTACTTCATGCAAAGCTATTTGCTTCATCATATCATCTCGATGGAATAACCCAATTAGAATATTTCTAACAAAATCTTTTCCTTTCAGTCCTCTGTAATTTTCCCTTAGCAAGGTTAATATAAAACTCATTGCAATATATATTTCTAAGTACAACTATAAAAAGATCATATTCTCTGTTTCAAAATAGTAAATCAACATGCATTCTCTCTCAGAAAACAAGACACAAAAAATAAACATGAGAGTCGTAGAGCTATTCCGCAAATACCATTTAAAATCGAAGACGCGCAGTCACCGTGAACATCACGTTGTGAACTGTGAATACGATATGCTTTGCACTTTTATCTCGTCAGTAGGAAATATTTGTTAAAAAAAGCAATAAATGTGAGGTCTCTTCAAATAAAAAGAACAAAAATTCGGGAGAATTCTCGATAAATTTGATGACCCATTAATAAACCACAGCTAAACTCCTAAGAACCGCCCTAAAAAAGTTTAAAGACTCTGGATTGAATGATCGCCCTAACTGAATATTATGTTATATATCGAAGTGCTGTGCAGTAATCGCTTTCAAGTTTTTTTATTTTTTTAAAACAAACCAATAATCGCTTCTATGCTGTAATAGGATTTGGTAAAATGATGATCCAACGGAATGTAAAGCCACATGCACAGAACACCACTGCAATACTCAAATTATCCCATAAGCATGACAAAACCGATGCCGAATTTTTGACCTCATTCGTTTAGTTGACAAAAACACTTCCTCTTAACTAAGAAGTTTCATGATAAAGACAGTACTGCAGTTACTGTCAAACAAACCAAAGAACCTGATGTAAAATGCACATGAAACCTTAAAGAGCATTATGGGTATACATAACGTGCGAAGTATCACCATTTAAAATCTTCAAAATATCACTAAGAATATGAAAAAAATAATAAGGCCATAAAAAATGATGCAATAGTAATAGAACTGATATATATTGTGCACTGATGAACGATATGTAGCGATTTCTACAAAGTTTATGAAAATCTCCTTGCTAATTTCGTGCAATATTTGGTTCACATTTTTGATTAAATTACCAATGACTTACTTATTATAGAACTGAAAATTTCCAGAAAACAAGATATGCGCTAGGTACAGATCGCCTCATTCCAACACTTAATAGTTATCGGTGGAAAATCACAAAAACATCTATCACATATGAAACCATTACTTGCATCGGATATAATCGGATTTAAAGAATCACCTCATCTGATTATATATCACAAAGACAATAAAACAAAATTTTTTCTGATAAATGAAACCATAAGTATTCACTCTTATAACCAATACTTCTATTCAAATGCTACTTTTACACTTTAATTTCTCCAGTAATGTAATCATTTTCAAGACAAAAGTAAAAATGTAAAAAAAATAACCCAAGTGATTCCCACTAATTATATCAGACTTTCAAATATATCAGCGTTGCAACAGTTTTATTCTATGGAAGAGACTATTAAATTACCTTTTGAGGGAAACAAAGATTTGTAAGTATTATAACAAATTAAACACTAAATGAATGTGTGTAGAAGAAAATTGTCATCATTCTTATTTAAAATCTTATATTTAATCACAGAATAATACACAACACTTCAAATGTTTCCTGGATATCAATTTATAGATTGAATAAGTGAAGAAGATTGCTACTGCTAACATGGAAAAAAGCAGAAATCAGAGTTAAAAAAAGTTATAAATTCCCAGAATAAAACAATAGTTACCGGATATAACACACCTTTTCAAGGAAATTGTCTTACAACCAGCAACTGTTTGTTCACAATTGCCAATAAATTCTGTATTCACACTCAGTTTCATTTTAGTAAGTCTAACATGTCATCCGAAGATATTCGCTGCTGAGCTGCACTGGTGGAAACAATCGACTTCGCCAGTATGTCTTGGTCTGGAATTCAATTTCAAAGACTAAATGTCTTTTTCCCCTAACAGACTAACAATAATGCATGTATTTAGCTTGAACAAAAAAGTATTACCATAATTTCATACAAATTAACTAGAATAAAGAAATACCTGCTGCCGGCACAGACATCAACGAAGTCATTTGATTCATCGGTATAGAATGCTTCTGCGGTTTTTTTTTCATGCCCAAATCATTCAAATCAATATTAATTTTGCTTGATGCATCTGCCCACGTTGATGGAATTTTCTGCAAACATAATTTCATTTCAATATAAATAATATATCTTCACAAATGGCATTGGCCAAATGTTCAAAAAGGGAAAAAACGAATTTTAGCTTCATAAGTGTAAACACTTTTATAAGTGATTACATGACTGACCACAGCTGATTTCGAATCGATTTGCCGAGAAGGCACATTTGCATGCAAAGGAATAACAGAAACGGAATGCGTAGGCACTGGCGTCTGCAGAAATGTAAAACCGAGTATAAGAAAGGAAAAAAAAACTGATATCAATAATGTTCCATTATAACTGAGAATGGTATCCCTCTTATAATGCATAAATAAAAAAAGAAAATGCCCTATAAATTACATGAAAGTCTTAATGAAAATTAACCTTTTTTCCACTACCTTCCACTGTGCATGAAAACAAGGACAGAAAGTCATCGGCTGATGACTACCAACTTCTGAATAAATCCAATGGCAAACTATTTGGATTTTAGGAAAGTCAAAGGCAGTACCAAAATAATATTCTCCCATCTACAAGTTATTTTTATTCCTTCACAAGCTACAGTCTAGAAAATCCGATCAATTTTTTATTTGTCTATTCAGCCTCCTGCAGCTCAACAGTAATAATCGAACATACCAGTGGAGTAGCTGAATCCAAACGAACTGCACTGTGAAGAGTTGACTGCATAGTAGCACCAGCCGAAGGCACATGCGTTGTAGATAGGTCACCCCAACCTGGAAAAAGGGAAGCATCGCCACCCCAGGGAGGTGAAAACTTTGGCTGTGCAGATGCTGCAGCTGAAGGCAAAGTAACACAATCAGCTAGTGCAACAGATGGAGTAGATACAGAGGATACAGATTGCTGATTTGCAATTGGGAGTGTAGCATCTGATAGTGATCTAAAATAAAAATATGAAATAAACGAACAATGCAAAAATTTAAGACTTGCAGAAATATTCTTTAAAAAAAAACATATCTGAATGTAATTCCTACAAAATATTTAATGACCTTAAAATCTCGAGCTACCTGTCCATACAGTTTCGTAACGAGCGCTCGTTAAATTTTTTTAAAAATATGTGCTAAATGATAAGCTCGGTAAACAGCGCGACTATAATAGTGCTTATCAAATACTGCAAAGAAATATATATTGGGATACGGCTAAACAGATAAACATACTCAGAAGATAAACTGTCAAGGTGTAATGGCGAAGTAGAACATTGAACACTAGCCAATTGATTCACAGCTTTCATCAACGAGAGAGGCTCCGAAGTGAGTGCTTTCGGTGTATCTTTGGGAAATAAAACTAAGGAATTGTTCGTGCTGCCATCACCATTGAATTCATCTAATCCAAGCAAATCTAAAAAAAATTCAAAACGAATTTGTGTAAATTTCGATATCTTGAAAAATGGAATTTGATGCTAATATTATTCTCTTTATTTCTTCCATCACACAGCATGTTAATGTTCAATGTAAAGACCACTTAACTATCATCAGATTCTTCCCACACTTTCAAGGCGTTTCTACTTAAAGAACCAGCTTCAGCTGATGATAATAAATAGACAAAAAAACACTGACTGTATTGCACCCCAACAATTAACAAAGACAGTGATCGCCAGAAAAACTCAATACATTTCATGATACACGAATTGAATCGATTACTCAAAACCTGTCATTCAAATTTTACCACAAACTTTTATTTCTCGATGGTTTTCTTAATATTCCTCTTTTGCGACATCAACTTAATGGCTATTCCCACTTCATTCCATCAAATTCTTGAAATCCTATTGAATCATCACTTCCACATTCTTACGACAGGTCCTGAACATTCCGTGATTCTCTATGACTCAAGTCTACAAAGCGCTAGAATGCGTCTAACTTACCAATTCCACTCCATCAGATTCTTGCAGTTCTATCAAATCTAATCCTAATATCTTTCAGTTCACTTTTCTAGCTGAGCCAACACAGATCTAACAGTTTTCCCTCATATTCTCCATAACTCAATATTTATTAGTAATTCATCAATGATCTATAAAGCGATTGTAAAAAATCAGTAAAAGAAAAATCATATATTACTAATATTTGTCAAGCTGCTGTAGCATATAGTAAAAACTGAAAGATTTATGTTGGCTTCATATCACCTGCTACGCAGAATGGACCGATTGCGGAATTTTATGTGGACAAAACAGATTAAAAAGGGAGGATATATATATTTTAAATAAAGAAAATTAAACTAAGAAATATTATTTAATATATATATTTCCTTTTTTTGTGAATAAAAGTGCTCTTACGGCAAACAGAAGATTAAAATCTAAAAAAGAAAATATCGTCTGCTTAGTCACCAAATGTTATTCCAGTGTTAACAATACCAGTGTAATAATCGAAGTTTTCTACGTTGGTACAACGTAAGACTTCTAGGATGCACTTCGTTGCACAGAGTTTTTAGGGTGAGAACTTAGCTTCTAAATCAAAAAAAAAAAGAAAACCCGGAAAGGCACGTTCGATTCTGATTTCAATCACTCTTGCAACTGCCGAACAATCATGATTAAGAGAGCAAAACGTAATGAGGGGAATGATGTAACAGTATCTTTACAACCTTTGGATTACGTCGGTAATCAGCCTATAAAAAAAAAAAAAACAAAATAATGTAGTCCATAACAGTAATTTAATATTTGAGATGTATTATGAACCGTTTACTGGTCTATTTGGCAGAGAAAAGCCACTATCGAAATGTTTTACTGTCGTTGTAGCTATTACATTCGGACCAGCAGGAGGTGGAGGAGGTACGACAGCAGGAATTGGGACATCCGTGGTGTGTAGCTGATAAGGCTTATGAATAGGCTGTGATTGCGTTGTATTGGACGACGATGTAGAAACTTTTTGAAATTGAGACTGAAGATTACGAGCGAGGGCAAAATCACCGAATTCTTCATCATCTTCAACTTCTTGACTAATCGGCTCCGGTGTATGCTACAAATAACGTCACTGGTTGGTGGTACAAAGCAAAAAAATTAAAAAATGTGATAGAAACAGTAATAATTCAATTGCTCTTGAAATGCAAAAGTAGCTTCCAATCCTATTTTTAACTAACCTCCCGTATACCGAGTTCTGGACTATCACCTCCACCATGGCTGATCTCTTCGTGTGGAAACTGGAACGAATTTACTTCGCGATGACGGTAAGAATCTCTAAAACCAACTAAAATGTTATCGTTGAATAACACACAGAATAGTCGTGAACAAATAAAGGTACCAATAAAAAGAAACAACCTTCCATCTTCATCACATGAATTTCGTCTCTTCGAAAAATCATTGCTATTTTTCCAGTCACCAGAATTTCCTGTACTATTACTACCTAAACAGGAAAAAGATAATAGCGTCTCTAAACCCACATAGCAATCAAAATTCTATTCAATCCTTCATTTCTCAAAACTCATCTTAAATAATTCAAGCAGATCGGATTAAACGAGCAACTGTTGAAGTGAGCTTTGAATATGACTGTACCTACATGAAGAATCAACACATTACTTCACTTAACATTTTGATATTTTTAAATATAATGGATTTTGTCAATACAAAACTCTGTGGATTTTCTAATCGCGTGTAGATCTAAGTTTTGCGTAAGCCATTTCTATGCTAAATTCCTTAGCGATCACTAACAAAAAGAAAAAAAAAGGCTCCTAATTCTAAGTCTCGGTGACATATCACACTGCAATAAATAAACATTATCCGTTGAGGCTTCCCATAAAAGATATTATATTTAAAAGATACTATATTATACATATTAAAAATATAAAGGCTTTCCACTTCTCTCCATACTTCTACCGCCTAGAAATTTGAAAAAGATTTCAACAACTAACTGAAAGTAATTTGTCCACCCAAACGCATGTCCTCTTTTGAATAACCCCTGTATTTTTCTTTGCCCTCCAGTTTTGCTTTTTTTCGCTCTGCCTTTAATTGTTCGTCATCTTGAATTAATTCGAACAAAACGCTTGCCCGATGTCGTACTGCAAACAAAAACTGATTGAGGAAAATTGCAATCCAGATTTCTTTTCATATTAAAAAGGTCAAAATTTAAGCACGTCGAACTATTCCAACAAATTTATCTCCATTATCCATTAATAATGCTCGCATTTGAAATAATATTCATGCGCCAACTAAATCAGTGAAGCTAAAGCATTTTGGAAAAGTGTACAAAAAGTGTTTTCTTACACAATCGGGTCATTGACAGTTTCCTTAAAACATATTATTTTATATATAACACAGAAAATGAAAAGTGAAGTTATAAAATCAAAAAGTTATTGGAACAATAAAATGAATCACACCGTTAAGTCCCTGATCCTTTCCCTTTTCATCAATAAATTTATAAGATTCCAGTGTACGCATCTCAAATAAGTGATCACGCGCGTTGCTCACTACTCGCTCACTACCACTTTTTAACAAATAATGAAGCAACGTTAAGGACTGAAAGAAGACCACGTAAAATATTAGAGAAATTGCAGAAAAGTGTCATGAATTATTGTAGGAAGCAATAAAAAAAATTATGAACAATATGATCAAAAATAACGTTGGAATCAAGTTTTATTCTCTGAAACTAAATTTTGCGATTCCGAAACACAAGCACTAATTTTTGGAGCGATTCCCATGCAATTTTTGTCACAAAATGTTCTTGCCTTATAAACTCGTCTCCATGCATTTTTATTGTCCTGCAGCATGCGCTTCCACAGCATGCTCATTACTTCAGGAAATGTATCATACTGATATGTCATTTGTGCGATTTCAGCCATTTGAGGCCCTGTCGGTCCCCATGGATCTTCGTTTGTTGCCTGTCGAACCTTACTCTCTGCTTCCGTATAGTTCATAACCATACCCTGTCTGAAAAAGTTGAAGAACAGGTAATCTACTAGCGTTTCTGAAAATCACAAGAATTTATTCCAGTCTCCTTCATAAACTTGTTGATTTCCATTTAAATAGTTCTACGATATCGTATAAAATTTAACGCAAATCACAAAAAGATATTTCACATTAAGAAAAAAAAAACAACGTCATTCATTGACGTTTACAATATAAGCAATCTAACCTTGTAAAAAAAGTAGCTAAATATTTCAAAATTAATGATAAACGAACTACATCGTTATGTTATATTGTATATAATTTGTTTAAAACTGACTGAAATGACTGATTGAAGTGAAATTACACTTTTAGCATGTAATTTCTGAAAATTAACAGGATCACTTACACTTTGTCACCAAGTTTCCTGATTTCATATGTGTTGAACGAATCGGCTACTGTTTTCGTAAAACTGGCAATACCACTTAACAGATCCGACATCGCTTCACTATTTGCGGCTTACGTCTGTACCAAAATAATAGAATGATGGAGTCAGAGCAAAAAAAGAACTACTTGTCGATTGCGTGGACCAACAGGTCTACAATAAAGGAAAACTTTACGACGACAACGACCAAACACGCTTATTCCATCCAAATTATACAACAGACAGACAGACAGACAGACATATAAACGCACACGCACACAGCGTACATACACATACGAACGGGAAACATGAACGCAAACATGCCAGATGGAAGTCAAAAATTGCTACTGAAATGATATGAGAAACTCTGATCGGGATGCAATGCAATAATGTTGTTCTCAATGATACGCTTGCTCTACGTAATTTACGTTCTTCACGTTTATGATTCTTTCATTTTTGATGCAATGTTTTGTAGATATAATTTTCTTAGATCTAGAAATGATTTCCCTTAAATTACTTTTCTTTCCGAACTCTTCCAGCAAGATGAAGAAGTAAATTAGAGTGATAAGTTCCCTTCATTACTTGAGCGTGTAAGTTTTTCCTCGATTCTGTTAACATTTGGACTGTTTTCTGTACTTCTACCAGTAACCTAATTCAACTTTCTTTTTTGTTATCCATGATACATTCTTGCATTTTATTGACTTTTCTCTAATATTTAAAAGAAAATTTTAAAAGAAATTGATTATTTGACTTTGTTTTTTAATTTAAAGGATTGCGGTAGTCAAATATAATATACTGAACGTTTTGCATATTTTTGTATGTTTGGATTAAATTCTGACGAATTGATTAATTCAAGAAAAACAGTCTTCATATTAATTCGAAACTTTGATTTCTTGTAAAGATTTATTTAGTCGAAAACTTATTCTCAAACTCAACATTCGGCAAAAACCATTGAAAAAATGAAGGAAGATGAGAAAGAATCAGAGTAAATTTTTAAATTTTTCTAAAAATATATACACTATAAAGCATAGTTGCAAAAAGTTAAAAAGATGAAATTCTGAATTCTATGCTAATGAAGCTGAAATATTATTTGATCACTTCTAGAGACTTTATAATAAAGTAAGTCTATTTGAAATTACCGAAGCCTTTGATTTGCATTGAGATTCATTAGCAAACAAATTACTTTGACCGCTGAGATTACACGTTTAATTATAGAAATGTGACATTCATTCGATCAAACATAAGCTTTCTAATCGCTTTAATACTTGAATGGTTCACTGGCAGAGTTTGATTTTAACACATATCTTATAAATAGACAATTGCATTTTAATGGCAATTGAAAAGTTGTCTTATGAAGTTTGCATAAGAAAGACTGACCGGGAAGCCTCGTGGGAGCGGGACTTCCTTCTGATCGTTTGGAAGAAAGTAAGACAATGAACTAGATCCCATAGCGAAGACTCACTTTACTAAGTGCACCCTCAATCCCCCCGCTTTTCGTTTTCCTCTTCTTTCCCGTTTTATCTTTTATTTTTTCTCTTCAACTAGTTATCTATTACTTTTATTTATGGATATATCCTCTTCCATTCATTCCTCTGCCTATTTCCTGCCAGCATCAACCGATAATTACAGACATCGTTAGTCGTCTCTTGTCATTTTTTTTTAATATTCATTCTTCATATTATATATTCCATACTCTGTTCTCTCTGCGTTCGTATCTTCATTTCTCCGTGAGATTCATATAAGTTAACTTATAATCTGAAATGCCACTGCGCAACTTGATGAAGTCTGAGAAAAAACAAAAACTGAGAATATTATTTCATTTTAAACTTCTTTAACTGCCAACTTTTTAAATTCTTAGGAATTTTGAAAATAAATCACACATTGTAATTTGTTGTGCTTTTTTCATGTACTCATAATTTAATTTTGCCTTAAAGTCCTTAATTGAATCAATTTTATTCCTTTCTTTCGAAATGAATTCAATTCTGATGGCATGAAATTAATATGCAGATGGAAATGAATTTTTTACCTATGAAATTAATTGAGCTGAACATCTGTTGGGATTTCAACCTTGAACAAATTTGATGTTTCATTCTGAAACTAGGGAATATGTATTCAGATTGCATTGAAACTCCCGGGACATCTTTTTGTTTTTAGAGCATAAAAAAAAGTTATTGCACAAGTCACATTCAATTGGGTGATGGAAAGTGTTAAGCTAATTTTGAAATTATAGCACTAATTTGATAACAGTTGCCATCGAAAAAGTAATGGATACTTATAAAACTTTTTAGCAGTTGAACGAAATAGACAATTTCTAGCAGCAGTATGATATAACAGTTTTTGAGAATTAATGTCAACTATTTTGTTAGTGGCCAATATTTGCTAAAATTTTTCTTTAGAAACTACTAATGAGATCGACTGAGCATGAAAGTTTAATTATCTGAAATATTAGGGAAAATTATGCATTCTTCGTCCTATAATTTTGTTGCGTGGACTAATCATCACTTATGATTAGTATAACATATAATTTGCTGCATTAAATTTTAATGGAGAAATTTATTGGAAAACATGCAGAATGTTTTCGCATCAACCGCGTGGTATCATTCTCTTTTTTCATAACACTTTAAGTAACTTCGGAAGGGAATTATTCGTTCAAACGTTATATATTTGCTGAGATGTTCAGAAAATGTGATTTTAAACCCAATTTATGATATTTTACTCCAATTTTGTTTTCACTAATCTCTGAGAATAACAGGATGTTAATATTAATCCAGAAATACATCGTTTTTTTACGACATTTTTTTAATCACTTTAATAACTTTATTTGAAAAAAATGTTTAACTTAGCAACTAATAAAAGGCAGATGTTTGAACCTTTTGGATTATGCGTTGAAAATATGTTTGCATTTTTAACAAGTTATCCTAACCCGTACTATGCCCTTGGCCTACTAGACACCATATATTGATCATTCTTTCAGTGCCCTCGAACCTTGTTTTTCGCTGCATTTCGCTGTCATTTTTTAATTTTCGTCATCAGAAAACTTTTTCAATGAATCGTGCTAAGAACTAACACTTCACTTCCTTTGAAAAGTTAGCCACAAACAGCGTAAAAGCTGAAAAACTTTTCCGTTTTTTACTGCACATTTCCCATGATTTTTTACATCTGTTAAAAATCATTCCATGAATAGATAATGGAAAATCCTCTCGAGGATCTATTATTTTATTCTGTAATCTGATGATTATCAGTTCCATTTGCAGATATGTACTTTACGCATCTGTGTGATATAACTTAACTCATTTGTCTTTCTTGGATTTTCTTTGGTGATAGCTACTATGCTGCCCAAATCCATGATGAAAGGAAGGCTTTTCAAATTTATTGGTATATCATAACATACAGAAACATGGAAATAAGGAAGAAGTTAAATCGTCGAAACTTATGCCTTTACACTTTTGACATTTCATCATTTTTATATTTAAATTTAAAAAATGCCTTATATTATTACTTGTTAGCTTTTGATCCTCTTCAGACGATTTTAACAATTTAATCATTAAATGATGAAATCATTTAAGTTTTAATAGAAACAAAGATTGATCAGTAATATGTCGAAAATCTAATTTACTAATTTTTGATTTTTTCGGAGGTTCGAAATTAATGAAATTGAAGCGGTCAGTTAATGGGAACTTTGTGAAGGTATTGAAATAATTGAGCAATCAGGTTGTGGTGAAAGCATTGCTAAAGTATTTGAAAGAGTCTGTATTATGTAGCAGCTGTCATTTGCAAAGTGAGTATTGAAGTGTTCTTCGAGAAATGCATTAAGAAGAGCGCGAATGGGAGGAGCAGCATGGATCAGCTTAGGCTGGAATTTTCCACGAGGTGCACATCATCACTTTACTTTCTTAACTATGTCTACAATTTCTTCCATCATCATATCACATCATATCTACTAATCATTCTTATCATCTCTTAGTACTCAGTTTTGTTTCAACAAATACATTTTCCTTTAAAAAATCTTTCTCTTTTGCAATTGTTTAAATGTACTAATTTTTAAGAAAACATTGCAGCGAAAGACATTAGAGCCAAGGATTGTAAGTTTTTGATCATTCAACATTTGTCTATCTTTTCTTTCTAACATTTCGTTGTTAGCGAATATTTTCCAAGACTTAACTCTTGAACTACTTCTTACTGAGGCAGTATACATTAATGTTTAAGTCTAACGATGATACAACAAAGTTTCAGATTACCGTTACCATCTCAAATTTCGCATTCATTTCATTGGTTTTTCTGACTATTCGAGATTTTTAAAATATACGTTGTCTCTAGTTTCAAATTGTTGAACTGTTGTCATTTCTGCTTTTCATTAGTTGTATGAACCAAGTTTTATACTTCGGTGCATTTCAGAAATTAAATTTTACTGTTTATGTCTTACCTATTTTTTAATTGGAAAAAATGTACAGAGATCAGCTGAATACTTTCGTTCAAGATTTTCGAAAAAATCACCAAGATATTCTTTATAAATAAATTGTGATTTTTCTGACATATCAAATACCACTGCCCGTTTAATGGATCAAGTCATTAAAGGTAGTGGTTAAATTCTGATACAGTTGAATCCCTTATTAAATTTGATGCTTGGTTGTACATCCTGGCTCGTCGTATTACTATCGGAATACTCAATGAAAATATAGTAAGTTGTGCGATCCGGGCATGTAAGTTATAGTCATACGAAATTAATTTGTTCATCTCTTGTAATGTTCTACACTATTATCTGATCGTTGATGTTTCTGTGAAAGGACGATCTTAGCGAGATTCTTCACTCCGATGAAACTAGATTCTTTTTAAATGACTATAACATGTTGGAAAAGACCTTACCAATATTTGAATATATTGTTTTGTTTTCACTGAATTGTCACTTCTGAATAAGGTTTTATCTAAGTGGCAAAATTATATTTGCAGAGAAATCTTGCAAGATAATTTGTGACATTTTTCCCAAACTATGGAGATTTTATTTTAGGAGCAAGAAATAAATCAAGCATTGAATCTGTTTGTAAAAAAAACAAAAGCGTAATAATTTTAAAACTTAAAGCGTAAAGGTTGAAGAATCGTATGGCAAAGGATCTTTGTGCAGTGAAGTGATTGAAGAGTTTTGAGACTGCAAGATAAACGCTAATTTAAAACCATTTAAAGATTGGATCATTATGCTTGTCCTTTATCCTAACAAACTACCTTTTACCTTGCATTTTAACTCTGTCTCTTACCTTGCTTTTTAACACGTATTTTCTCACCTACATGCCTCTTTACTTGCAATATTTTAATTATTTTAATTTTTTTCTTTTTGACGATCCTTTTCTGTTAATTATTGCTGTCTCTGTTTTTTGGAAATAAAGTCAATTTCCTTCTGATTTTCATAAATCATATTGAGGCGATTCGTAATAATTACTCTAAAGTTAGTTATTTCCCTAAAAATTTATTTCCCTAAAAAGTATTAAATCTTTTTTAAGTTAACATTTTGAAAAAAAAAAAACTCCTCAATAAGTTAACATTTTGAAGTAATTTTTATTCTTATTGTAATTAAAGGTTAAAGGTTATGGATTGTGCGATATTTAAGATATCATCTATTCCTCTTCTGAACTTCGGAATTAGAATCTGGACATTTACTCCTAGGCCACCATATCAAACACTAATGAATGCTTATGAAGGAGTTAAATACCTGATCGAGAAATTACTACTTTTCAAAGAAGGAGAATAGCTTGTCAGAAGCACCAATGAACTCAAAAATAATTTGGATTTTTAATAGGACTTGTCACATATTCTAAAAATATAGCAAAATGGAAGCGAGTAGTACTTCACATAATTAATATGATTAGCAAATGAAATAAGGCACTTTTTGCCCTGTTACTTCCATATTTCGAACCAGTGTGGGAAAATATATATTAGCATGCATCTCCATTGTTGTCAACACATGCTATGATGCTTCGATAAAAATGTAGCTAGCCACTTTGGTTATAAATATCTTCATGGTTTCTCGAAGTATTTTGTAAGAGTGAGTTGAATGACGACTTTAATTGCTATTTAGTATTTACTTTCCAAATAACATCTTTTCAAGAAACTCTGTCAAAAGATATTCTTACAAATGAAGACTTTCATTGCTATTTAGTATTTAGTTTTATGAGCATTGTATTTTGCATCAAGTCTTTGAAACAAGTTTTTCCTTTGGATTATTTTTAGCCAAAAAAAAAAACAAAAAAAATTTTAGAAATTTTTAAAATCTAATATTGGTTCACATATAGACACTTTTCAGCTTCGAAATATTATTTAGGGAATACATTTTGCTCAGTTTTTTCGCATTTGGATATAACAAATACTGCATGACAGCTTAATATAATTTTCACTCCCTGCCGGCTTGCGATCATCTTGGGCTCAAAAGTATCTGATTAGAACACGGCTATTGTATTTTTTCTTGAGTAAGATTCAAAACATTTACTTTTTTGAGGCAGTTTCAGTGGATGGCCATCGAATATCAATCATGTCATGGCTAAACGACAAGCTAATCACTGGCGGATTATTTCAGCACACCACTTTATTTTCATGTGTCACATTACTTTATAATTTGAAAAAATAAAATAAAGAATAAAACGAGGTGCTTGCTTATGTTACTGCCCAAATAAACTTGAGTAAACGGTATACTTAGTCACTTGCATAATTACTTTATAAATGAATCAAATTTTTCACCATGATATTTTCATTTTGCGCTGATTGTTATTGATAGATTTGCATGCGTATGTCCTTATTTCTAAATAAAAAAAAAAAAAAGCAAAAAAAAAAAACAGAAAAAACACGATTCTACTATGTTTCCACATTAAAGACTAAATTTATTTGCAGGAAAAATAGGTGTTATAAAGAGGAGGGTGGGGGAGTTTCAAGGAAACAAGGCACATAAACAATGGAATGTTTTTGGAATTAGGGAGTGCTATGGATGATATATCATGAAAATCGAACATTTTGATGTTCTACTCAGCAAGCAATCCGAGAAGCCCTACACCGGTGGTGAGGCCGTTCAGGTTCGTTTTCACATCTTCATCAGTAATATTTCCAATAAATTTTCATTTTGGATGTTCTCAAGAATATACTGTTATCCAAAATTTGGCATATATTATCGTAATGAAAGACCAAATGAATTTGACTTTCATAATTCGTGAAATTCGAAAAACTGACACGACTGTCAAAAAATTAATTTCAGGGGCATGTGGAAATAAGTGTTCTGCAGAAAGTTAAAGTGGGACGATTGATTGTAAAATTGATTGGGCAAACACAGACTGGCTGGAAAAATAAGAATAGCGAAGTTTTGTATGAAAGTAACGAGCAAGTGCTCAATGAGTATATCGATTTGACAAGGTTTGCGTCAGAATTTTAATGGATTAGCTAACCATAATTTTTTTGTGATAAAAATGTACTTTATCTGATCACATTGTAAAAAGAAGAGATGGAATATGTTCTTGAATTCCGAGGAAGTTGGAACGACAACTATAAATGATCGTCAGTTAAAGCGGGACTATTCAAATTATAAGTCCAAGTGTCACATTTATCATGACTTATTTTTAAGGAGGTTATTTACTTGTTTGTGTAGAAAGTTGAACATACTCGTACTGTGAGAAACATTTCAAGAGCAAACAGTCCTAATATATTGTTCAATGAAAAAAAGGAAAAATATGATTAGTATATTAGCATCATGTAGAAAGAAATAATTTGCAGAGTGCTTACTGATTACTGCGATGAAAATTTTAATTTGGAAGAAGGCCTTCATCAAATATGCTTTCATATTCCAGTAAGCGTGTATTTTTCTGCCTTGGTACCGATATATACATTTACATCAATGCATTATTTTACAATAATCAGTGCAGTAACTAGAAATGGATTTAAATAAATTGAACAATTATTGTTTTAAAAAAAATTACAAAAAAACTTCAATATATAGTAATACAAAGTTTGCGAAACCAGAGATATCATAAGTCAATTTCAAAAATACTCACACCACTTGCATACACTATTGCGAATTTCTAGCTGCCACTGGATGTGATATCATCGATTGAAAAGGAAAATTATGGTTGGGTTCGTTATACATGTTCAGCAACACTCGATGTGCTTGATGAGGATGCACGAGAGATTTTTGCTGGTGTTGTTTTTCATTTTTTATTTGAGTTTTTTAGTTTAGTATGCAAATTATATCAATAGTTAAAATAAAACAGCATTGATTTGCTAGAAAATAATCGATTGATTTCGAATGTTAAAGCTTTGAGGGACGAAAGAATTAATACTTGAAAGCAAACTATCATTAGAACTCTCTGTCATTCTTCAGAGCTAAACTCTTTCATATGAAACAGTATGGAAAATATAAACTTTATCAATAGTTTTAACGTAATGTTTCAGAGCATAACTTTACCGTGTTCTCTTTGCTCAGTCTTGATGCACCATACATGCGACAACCCGTCACGAGTCAGGAAGAAAATGAAGTACGCGGATGTTGCTGTAATCGTAAAGTCGGCGTTGAATCTGCTAAATTAACTATTTCCGACATGGGGCTTCTACCGGGTAGAACTGTATTTAAGACTGCAATGATTTCTAGTGAACTTAATTGTAAACTGGCATTACCTTTGCATTAAATCGTCTGCGCTAAATTGATAAATTTAAAGTTCACATGAATTGTATCTAAATTATTATGTACTGAAGTTTTGGATATTTATTTGAAAAATTTAAATATGTTCTCAGATGGAGTAAAATTAAGGTATTTCAAACTGATAATTTAAAAAATTCAGGTGAAACAGCAAAAATTACTTTGGTGATTGCGGATAGTGCTAAAAGGAAGCGAAGGAAATCGCGAAAAAATCGAAATGATTGCATACTGCTCTCATTGTGTCAGCAGCTTGATTTTTTATCGCAGAATCGTTATGAACTTCATTTGTTTGATAGAAAATCACTGACTATTGCTGTTGAATCCATGGTAATATAATTTTATACTTCTGAAAGAATACACTTATGAAATATTTTTTACAAAAAGTTCACAATTCATAATAATCCTGAATTAACCTACAGAATATAGATCACGATCATATATCTCGTGATATTTCAGGGGACATGTAAAGTGACATCAGGTACAGGTCCAGAAACAAGGCACATTGATTTCCAGATACCTATTGGTTTACAGCCAACTTCAATCAAAGCAAATGGCCTTATTACAATTAGTTATTTCTTTCGTCTAGATATGCATAGTTTTGATGTTATTGTGCCAGTAATTATTGGGTCTATGAAAACACCTGGCGCAATTGATGAGTAATGAGCTATATTCATAAGGATTCTTGAATCACCGTAAATCAGATTGTCCACATTACGCTTCATTAATCTTTGATGAAATGTTCCCTTAATGATTAAGATGGCTAAACAATTAGAAGTGCCTATGCCTTTTGACCATATATTCGCTAAGGTATTGGTGTCGATTTTTTTATTATTGGTAAAAGCTATATAAAAATAACAAAATCTGGTGTGATCAATTTTTAATTTTTGAGGGAACCGCATTCATAAATGGAGGAAATGCAAACTCATTATCAGGTATGAATTTCCTCATCATGATCGATTCCGATCAACCTCCTGTTCTTTTCATTAATTCTTTCTTCTGTTTTCCGCTTTTTTCGGTTTTATTTGAGAAACATGATTTTTCGGAGGTTCTATCAAAGTGATTAAATGAGGACAACAGCAGCTCATTTTTTCTGTTTATTTGTGAAATTATTTATATCTTTTGGTGCTGGATTCCTCAAATTTGAATACATTATGCAAATTGTAATTCACTTAATAATATTAAGTTTATACGGTCTAAATTGATTGCAGTGAATTATTTCTTTTCATAGCTCAATACTTTCTAATAAACACAAAATAGACGATTACTCGTGGACTGAAACAAATAAAAATACCATAACTCGAATGAAGCCCAGGAAATAAAATAAAAGTACAAATAGAATTCGAATTAACAAATCTTTGTTCGAAATAGATGATAATGACCAAACGATGTCCTAATAATAATATTAAAAGAACTAGAATAACAATATCAAAAGATAAAATTCATATTATATGCATATTTTGACTCATTTCGCAAAAAGAAATGAACGATTGCTCTACCATCACCCTGTGTATAATATTATTTACCAATGTAAGGTTAATTTACAACCCCACGAGACTGTCCAATCGATTTCAGAATAAAATTATTTCCAAAACTTACCAATAAGTTTTGATAAGTATTGGGGGAATTCTGGAATTTCTACCAGCTGTTTTCAGTCGGGAGATTTTCTTGTTGATGGCTCGTTGAAATTAAGTGCAAGTTGTTATTCTTATATCTCTTCAGAGTCATTACTCTGACGTCTCAATAGTTTCACTATACTAGTTGTATCATACTTTTGAAACTAGTATTCATCTTTAGAATGGGAACTGTCATCAATATTTTTTAAAATGCAGTAAAACCGTTTTTTAAGGGTAAGTTGCTAATCAGATCTCTAGATCTATGCTTCCTAAACATTTCTTGACTATTTTGGCTTTTTTTGTTGCGGAAACAATTTGATTTTTTGTTTTATTTGCAGCAGAGACAACAATGTTGAAAATAAAATTTTGTTAAATTGGAGATAACCTTAATTGGAATTTTTGACGTTTTGTTTAAAAAAAAACAGCCCTCTCCTATTCTTGCCGTTTTGCGGTCCTATATGGTCCTCGCGGGTCACTGGCTAGGAAACCCTCGTCTAGACTATTCAGCCAACAAAGAATAAATCCGTATGCTCGATGGAAACGCAAGATTTTCTTTTTCTCTTTATCCCTTCTAAAATTTCGGGGGATTTAGTTGTACAGCATAATAGAAGGGAAATTAGTAATGATGAATTACTTTTCGACAAAAAGAGAAGTGAATCTTTCGAAATGAGTGAATTTTGGAAGTCTGCAAGGATTTAAAAGCAACTGTAATAAGTTGCAAAACTATTGCTATCGGATTTCGCTGTAATAGAACAACAGCAAACGTTGCTTATCAGCCAGCAAATACTTTATCGACAAACAAATATAATAAACATGTCAATGGACAAACTTTTAAAATTTTTTGCTGACGGTATGAAGATTGCAGTGAAGCAATTTCCAGTAATCCGATACACTACATGGAAGTTATGCATAGTCAGAAATTGCATATACAGATATATATTTATGTGCAAATACTTACAATGCAGTCTAGGAATATGTTTGTTACTTTTGTTAATTCGAAAAAGTATGATAAATTAAATTTGTTGATCATAATTGCGCCTTTTCGCCTTGTCTTGGAGATATTTTAAAAAACAGGACAATTAACATGGAAAAGCGAGTTGTTTTCAAATTTTAAGCTAATTATTTGTGAGTTTGCTTATTATATAAAATTTCCTTTCTTTCATTTTGATGTTGCAAATTGCTATTGGTAGTTTTTCCAGTTTATCAATTAAAGGATTAGATATTTCGGACACATGAAGACATTATCAAGCGACGATATTCTTTCGCATACTTGTGAAGAATAATGAGGTCATGTTTTTTAGCTTAACGTGACTGCGATGGCACCAGTTATCTTTCAGTTATTAACCAGTTGCACCTTGCTCATCTTAGAATCTTGAAATGTAATTGATTTTTCATCCGCCAGCTCTTCATTTAATTGAAAAAAACTGAAAATAAGCATGTAATAAGTATCATAAACACATTTTCAAGTTAATACAATTACATAGACTGAATTTTAAAAATCATGAGGGTCGATAAACAATTTCATGTAGTCTTCATATTATGAGAATCTGTTCCATATGATCATGTTAGCAATCGAGATTTTCAGTTGCTGATCAGCGTTAAAATGAAATTTTGTTCAAAGTGTCATGATCCAATATTTTCCACTTAATATTTGTTTACAGGCAGGCTCATTGGCTGCTTTTTTCATAAATATCACTCAGCTATGGCTGAGAATTCGGTATTTCTATTATTGCTAATTAAACTCAAAAAGAAGGTACTTCTTATAAATTCCGTTTTCCTCTGGTTTTGATGGGCTAGTGTTAATACCAATATTTACCTGGTATCTTTTATCATACAATATTTCCTATTTACCTAACTAGTACCATATGAATGTGCCAAATAGTTTAGGGATTGAAATATTCTCGTATTTGGTATGCATATGTAAAACTTTCGACTAAACTTCTTGTAGGTTCATCGACTTTTTTCAACTATTAATATGAACTCTAACAGAATTTTTCACCCATATTTTTAAGACCTTTTAATTTCAAGTCACAGTTAACCGCTTTTGTCATTCGTTCATTTCGTGTTCCTTTGTTCCTTTTCTAATTAATTTAACGGCTACTGCTGAATGCTGAATAGTTATGCTTTCATTTCTCTTCACTGCATTTTTTTTTCCAGCACTTACATCGGGAGTTATGGCATACAGTGCAAGTTTTCCTTTTTGAAGCATAAATACAGGAAAATGAAACACTCATCGTGAATGTCATCGTTTAAAAATCGAAACAACGCAGATTCGGCAATTGCAGAAATGAAGAATTGCAGTATTATTAGAGAGAGCTATATTGAATTGATAGAAAAATAATTGCAGTTTAAAACGGCGAGTTCTTAAACACTATAAGCTTATTAATGAAAGTAGAAGCCAATTTTTGGCAACGAAAAACAGGTTCCTTTATAATTGTCGAATCAAAATTTCGGCTATAGAAATTGTTGGAAAGCAATTTCCTCTAAAAAGTTGTGAATTTTTTTCATTTTAATTTTTTTGGATCTTAAAAACAATCCATTGACCAGTAAATGTGATGAACATACCAAATATTTCATCAGTAGCATGAACAATCTTACTATATAGATTAAGCAAACATTATCGATGATTGAAGCAAATTTATTTGTGGTAGTAAACGTCGATTACTGAACAAAGTACATGTCCACTTTACAGCTTTCCTTTTTTCCTGTTTTTCATTTATATTCGTGTATCAGATTTGCCCGCATCTTATTTCTAAGTGCAACATTAAATGTAATGAAAGTAATTTTATTTCGAAATGTAGAGTTAAGCATTAAAACATTACTGATTTCGCTTCAATTAACAGGACAAGAATTCTTTATATCACCAAACAAAGCCATTTGTGATAAATCAATGTTTTTTCGTTTCCGCGGTTTCCTTCCCATATTCAGAACACGAATGCAGCCCAGAAATCCTTCTAAATATGATGTTTTGATGCATAAGAAAATGTTTATCTTAAATTCTGTATGAAACTAACCTGCTGTTTTTAGATCTTTCGGTCTAACGCCTTTGGGAATACCACCCAAATATAGAGGATCCTTCGTATTCGTGTCCGTCTTTTTACCTTTCTTCATTATGTTCAAACTGCTTCTGCCATCAACAGTCAAAGTCATCAGATTTTTCGTCTTGTAAAGCTGAATACAAATAAATGAACAATTTACCATAGCTGTGGAACAGTTCGACGGGACAGTCCATTGATCGATATTATTATCAGCGGCACTTTCATGTAAAACAATAGAAATAAGTAAGCAGCAGCACTGCTTGCTTATCTCTGTTGTTCCCCATAAAAGCACTTTGAAACAATTTTTCCTCTACGTCAAATGGGTTACCGACCTTTATGTGATGCCAGTGTCCGTCGCAAAGAGCATTAGTGGCACTTGGTACGTGGGATACCGTCTCCGGGCCTGCACCGTTATCCACTGTGAATTTAACTGTGCCATTGCAGAGCTGAAGTGTTAAATATTCCAGAACACCAACTGATAACAAAATTCCAGTTTTTGTTCGCGGTCGCACTTCTAATTCAATATTGAACGATGATCCAACCTAAAAAGTAACAATGTAGTAATATATGTCATGATGTATCGTTCTTCATTACTAACATTCATTGATTTCATATTTTACTTGAATAATTAAACTGTTATTAATATCGCTTCGCACGTCTAACTTCTCCCTTATGTTTGAATTACGAATATTACTTCAGTGTTCTATATTGTAATTCTGCGTGTAATATTTGAATATTATACATTTTTCGAATATCAGTTTAATGTTACACACTGAGCCGCTTATTTACAACTAACTCTGACTTTCGTTTGAAAATTTTCAAAGAAGCCAAATTTAATTATTATAACTACACGGCAGTAATGGCACAATTACATCGCATAGATGAACATTAAATGTATTTGTGTACGCATGAAATGTATTGCTGAAATTGCAATTCACTTAGTAGAAAGACATAATAAGTGTAGGAAAGTTTACCATAGTAGGTTAGACTGCGAAGATTAATTACCTTAAAACTGTGATTTTAGCGTAATCATTTGCTAGAGGACAGTTTTTCACTTTTGCATCTTCTTCCCTTAAGCAAACGAATTCAGCACAAACTCAATTGATATCATATCAATTCCATAAAAGTCAATGATTCAACTATGGCTGATCCGTTTATTCTCGACATGTTCCACGAATCTAATTTGCTAGCTTATTAACATGATGTTCGGCACATTTCGAGTAATTATTTCTCTAAACGTCCCAGTTACTTAATAATCATAATATAGGATGATCGAAACTTGCTTTGTTCAGCTTTGCTTAATTACTGTACTGTTATCAGCTAAAGATGATGTTTAAACTGAAATATTTTCTATATAAAAGGGATTAGTCGCATAGAGTAGTAATTTGTACACTGTAGAAAAAGCAGAAGGAAGTATTCCGCTTTGTTTCACTCTCTCAAGAATATATGTCACTCCTTAGGCGAATTTCGTATGCATCGAGATGTTACAAACAAAAATCAGTGGATCTTCAGAAGATCTCGAAAACCTAAAATTGTGTTAAGACATCAGCCTTTATTCAGCCCTTCTTTCAGCGCTTCATAAATCTGGAGCTGACATGTTGGTATCGTCAGTGAGTGTGGCATACAGAGCATTTTAATTTTGATAATTCAATTTGATATGTTACACACTACGTATCAATTCAACACAGGCTGTATGCTTAACTGGTATATTACTCTCTATGGATTTACCAATAGAGCAGTATCTTCAAGTTTATTGCATGCAGTGAAATGAAATTGCTTCAGTGCCATAAAATGGTGCTTAATTGTCATTTACGTTGCAATTCTTCTAAATCCCTTACCTTCAAGTTTTTATTCAATATAGCGTAGCCACCATTCTCTCCGAAATATAATCCTTCTTCAGTGTACTGACTACATGGCACTGTACCAATCTCTACCGGTGGCACATCAAACTTCAATTCGTTCAGTTTGAAATCTTTTAGACATCCACCAAAAACCGCTTTAGTACCCTTCAATCATTGTAATAATTTGTAATAACTATCACTGACAAACAAGATCATTTGAACACAACCAGATTTTATTGCTCTTCTATTGTTCTAATTTAAGTTCAGGAAAAAAGCATACCGGTAATATTCTGGATGCAAAAGGTACAAGATCTGATGGAAGTCCCCCAATATAGATTGGCGGTTGAGCATCAACTGCATCGGTTCCAGGAGGAGAGTGTCCGTTTGATTCCATTACGTTGTCGATATATAACGTTCCCATAAGGCCCTCACGCTCCGCTCTTACACTATGCCATTCATCATCCATCACACTTCTGTTTGATTTTAGAACAGCCTTAACACAATAAGATATTATAGTAATACTTGTTAGCAAGAAATAAAAATAAAAATTTGTTTGTGAGAATAGGAATTACTTGTCCTGATCCGGAATTGTAAGCAAAGTGAACGATGCCATTGACGAGATATAAGGCTACATAATCAGTATGTCTCTTATTCGTCGTGAACATAATTATCCCATTTGACGCCGTAGCTCGTAACTGTATTGAGAAGAGACTGCTATAATATTTAAAAAGTCATCATATCCACAGGTCTTTAATGAATCAATACTTCTGAAGTTTCACTTCTCTTCCCTCATTAAAATAATTACTTGAAACAAGTGACATTCGATTCGTTCGCAGTATTTTAATTTACTTTTTATCAAACGAAGCAGGTGGCTTATCAAATTCAAGACGTGATGAAGGAGATAAACCAAATCGAGTACCACTGGAGTCCTGTCTATCTCCATACGATCTTTTCGAAAGTACACATTCGTTTGATTTGAGAGAACTCTCTTTCAACATTGAGAAGGGTGATGTTCCGGATAATATTTTCTAAAAATAAACAAATGTTTGCAGAATTATCCACAAATATCCACTAGTTTAATAAACAATGGATCCTTTTTTCAATGCCACAAAATACATTTGAACTAACACTTTTTGCAATGAATTCTTTATCGGTTTCTGCAGCAAATGGTTGCATGCTGTTAATTCCAGGGATGGCAATATTTATATGCTCATTCGCTTTTCCAGAAGGCATAACTGTCGTCAAGATGTCTTCTGGAAAAGAACAGCCCGTTAGACTCACTTCTTTAGTTGATGCCTGCAATGATATCATTAAAAAAGAGAATTGTGCAAAGAAAAGGATTTGAAAAGAAGCTTCAAGTCTTTTTTGAAAGATGCAATTGAATAGTCCAGGCATTTTCATTGTGTTCTTTCCGTAAACTGATAATAATGTTCTTTCTATCTTTAAAAAACTCACCTCCGTAAAATCGAGTAATTGACCATTGTATGTGGCATCACCAATGCACCCTTCGAAATGTAGACTAGAATCCAGCGACTGACCAAACTGCACAATAATTGGTATACCGACCACCTGTAACGAATAAAATAAACAAAACAAAAATGATTCAAAGCATGCCAGTGTTCTACAAATGCAATTTAATATTTTAAAGCAGCATGGAATCCGAAAAACCTCATTGTCAGCAACGGTTCTACGAATTTCACTTGAATAAAGATCATCCACATCCAAGCGTATAGTTTCTGGTTTCACTATAGCTGCGAAGTAATGCCATTGTCCATCAGCGACAGATCTGAATTCGATTTGAGCAACATCCTTGTTATCAGACCCGTATTCAGCCAAAATGAATCCATTTTGGTAACGCAGTTGCAACAAAACTTCCTGAACATTATATTTCTAGATTTCATTCAGATGGTGTGAACTTTATTCTCTGTCATGCGAGTTTTTGTCTCAGATTCTACTGCTCAACTTCTAAAGGTTTCAACGCTCATTATTATTGGTTGATAAATTGTTTCCAAAGAAGAATCCACCTCAAGTTAAATATTTGTTAAAGATATGCTTTTTGGTACGCACATTGGTTTTAGAAATTTTAAAAAATCAACCTGTTCGTCGGAAATAACCGATGCAAGGGTACCAGATGGCCGTTTTGTTTTAAACCGGAATGTCAATTCCAGATAATCTTTTTTAGCGTTGAAATTACTGAAAGTAGCGCTGGAACGATCCGATATCATTGATATAATGCGTACATTTCGAGCATTGCATCCTAGCTGCACCCCTTTCGCAATTTTCGATCTGCTCAGGTCTATTAAATGATTGTCCAGTTTCACGTTTTCTATACATCCATTCATTGGCACAACGGCTGTGCGCCTGAAAGGGATTTGGACTTGGTAAATATGATTCACCTATGAAGCAGATTATCACAGCGGCAATTGGGGCTGAAATGCGGAAGGATTTTTACGGTATGATTATCATAATCACAGGAAAAAGTAAACGCTATTGATTGGAATACGCTATCTGCCGTAGGATCATGAATAGATGAAACATGTTATAAAATAAAAGAAAAATAACAGCCATTGATTTGATGGATTTATACACCACAAGAGGTACCTTCTGGATAGGAAAAGTTATCCAGAGCTGAAATGGTAGTCGCATAATGGGTTAACACTTTCAATAAGACCGAAAGTGATTATCGAGGATAAAACTCGAGCGACTCACGCTGCGTCTCCAGAATGATTCAAAATTATATCTACAAAAAAAAAGATAGAACTAACGTGGAAACATCAGAGGGTACACCGCCCAAATAAAAAACGTCAGATAGACTTAGTTCGAACATTGTACCAGGTGAATCGCCTTCCGAAATATCATTATCATTTATCTGCATACGAGCATGACGTTCTGATCTATGCACGTGTACAGAATGAAGCTTGCCGTTGTTGTAATTATTACCAGTACTTGTCAATTTTCCAACCCCCGAACCAAAATCAAATGAAAGTTTTACTCGACCATCTTGTAATTCAAGGGATAGAAAATCGCGCTAAAAAACATCACAGTTTGGATATTCAAATATTGTAATTTTCAGCTAAAAAAAAAATACTGTCTGAAACTGTTGGCAGAAGCGACCGAATAACGTACTTCTTTTCCAAGATATAAGAGTAGTCCATCCGGAGAATATGTGTGAAAGGTCAACGAGAATATTGTTTGTTTTCGCGGATTCCAAATATTCGACTTATAAACAGCGTATCCATCTCCACTGAAGCTCAGCGCTGCAAAATACTATATCTGTAACTTAAATTCTTTCTAAACCAAATCGTATACAGAAAAGATCTATTTTGAATATTCTGAAGTATCGAAATGATTAACAAGTATCATCTTTCTGAAAACATTCTAATCGACCGAGTTTTAATTGAAAGAAGCAAATAGGTGACCCGAAATTCATATTTGATTATGTATACTTTCTAACAATAGGAAGAGAGCGAGTAATGACGAACCGATTTCATCGGTCAACGAAGCGGCAAACATTTTTTTCATCGCACCTTGCACATTATAATTACCTCCTTTTTTTGCATTCCACAAACCGACTGTTTCACCGTGAATACGCAAATCTTCGATATCACCAGTGAATTCACGACTGTGTACATCTGGTGAAATCTATAACTTCCTCAGATTAATTGGGAAAAGAAATTCATCTTTGACCTTCGATTATGACATTAATAAACTCCTTACATTGACGCCGGGAACAATACCGCCAACAAATAAACGGCTTTTCTTTTGATGAAGATTGAGAACAGATTTGAAACCACTCATTGTTCTTGCTTTTTCCTCCACATAATTTGCGGAATTTGGTGACGATATTCGCATTTTAATTGTCTTGCCAACACGATCTATAGCAACCTTTCGCCAGTTGTCGTCAGCGACAAGACTAGAAAATCGTAATGTAAAGTTATCGGAGCTATAGCTAATTACATAAACTGCATTGAGACTTGACATACTTTTACATCAGACTGGATTGATATCTGATTTTTCTGAGTGTGAATAACAACTTCTCAAGTATTTTTAAATGTAAAGAAAAAAGGAAATACATCGAATTATTTCCAAATTTCTTTAATTATTAGCATTTGTGACTTCTCTCCCGATAGTTGAAAAATCTTACGAGTCCGAAATCAATTGCGTGGATCCTTCACCAAGATTAACCACTAGTCGCAAACGACCTCTTTCTAATTCAACGGCAATGTAATCATCAGTTGGCACAGCACGCGTTCCAGCAACACCGAGTTCATTACCAAAGAATAATATCAGACCTAAATAGACATCTCTCATTTTCTTGAATTAGTTACTTTCTAAACCACTTGTCTACGTTAATTTTCAAAATAACACCAATCATACCACTAGTGTTTGTTGTTCTGAAGAAAAATTCGATGTTAGTGTATGCGGCAGAACGCGTTATTCGCGGAGGTAGCGGTAATTCCAAAACGCTTCCTTTTTCGAAATGTGCACCCAACTTGATCTGTAATTTGGTAATTCGAATTTATCTGCTGTTTCAAAGAAAAACGCAACAAAACATTTTACATAGCTCATTCAGCACATGAGAAAAAACAAACCCTGTTGGCCAAATCTCTCGCGAGAGCAATCTTCTCTTTTAACAAATTTAATTGTTCACGGCAATGTTCTATTGTTGCTGAAGTATTTGAAGCTGCATTCTGCTGCATTTCCAGCTTTTGCATGATTGGTGAACTTTCATTAACCAGCTTAAATCAAATCTAATTTGTATGCTACATCTAACCATCTCCAACAGTTGTATGCAAACCAGTTCATATAATGTGACAATGATGCTCCTGATTCACCTTAAAAATTTGCTCTTTAGCAGTGCCAACATCGTTAGCAGCGATTAAAATTGAGCCGACAAGCTTCTTGCTACGATCAATCATTTCTACCAAATCAGGCTTGAATCTATCAAATAAGGAAACGGTACTGTTAATTCTTGTTCTTGCTTCTTCCGAAGTAGTTAAAGAATGTTCCAGCTTTGCATTCTGAAAACTTTATTGTTTGTTAATCTGAATGTTTCGAGGAATGCAATTAATAATGGGAAACAAATGAATAAGATATGAATTTCCTAGGAAAATATTCCTTATTACATACTTCCGACTATTTTATACAAGAACATACCACTTCTCCATCATCGAATTTAGGGCGAAGGTTTTCTAGCATTCTTTTCTGGTTCTCGATAACGAATTGTAATTCTGATGCTTTTCTGACGAAAACGACTTTCAGGCTATCTACACTGTTTACACTTGACAGTTTTAGATCAACAGCAGAGCGCAGCAAATCAGCTGATTGCTCACGAAGTGTTTTCGCTGATGTTGCCTGCATATTAAAATTTTAAAACTTCGTAAAAAAATCCAAAAATGACTTCAATTTCTAGCACAACACGAATATTGGATGCGGAAATGCTCCTTCTAAAGATCAAACAATTACCACTTCTTCTTCATGGAACTTCCTTGCTTGTTCAGCATTTAAGGATGCTTGAATTGTCATGTTTCGTGCATTTTTCAGATGTTCTAGCAATTCTTTATATCCATTAGCAGCTGTTATTGCACTCTTTGCTTCGGTTCGCGTTCTACCAAATAAAGAAGATAAAATTAATGCTTCACTTTCCAATTCTTTCGACTTCTTTCTGTATTCATTCTACAATAGCGATGTAAGTTACGCTAACAATATCTACTTTATTGCCTGAAATAGCTCTTAGGAAATTAATTTAATTTAAAAATACTATCTCTATAGTCCTCAATGCATGATTGTTAGAAAAATGACTTAACTAAATCTACAAATCTTGAATAAAATGCAGTAACCTTGTTAATGTCACGTATCCTCCTATGACGATACCTGCCATTTACAATACTCAGCTGACCGAACAAATTTTGAACTTCGCTTATTCCTTCACGAAGCGTTTTGTTCAGATTACTTAAGGATTCTATGAAAGTTTCGGAAGTTGCTTTGAGAGTATCGAGAAATGCATGAGTTTCTCTGATTTTCGCTTCGCCTGCTTTTACGCTAGCTTGTACCGAATTT
The DNA here is from genome assembly GCA_029876185.1 of Mansonella ozzardi. NCBI lineage: Eukaryota > Metazoa > Nematoda > Chromadorea > Rhabditida > Onchocercidae > Mansonella > Mansonella ozzardi. Next base: position 62,742 of record JARVGP010000125.1, read on the forward strand.
ATACTTCGCGTATTTGAATTATTCACCCGCTGGAATATAGTAATGTAACACAGCAATGAAATGACGGATGTTACCAAGAAAGAGTGTAGGAAGAAGGAAATTCAGCAAACAAAGAAAGTGTAATTGACCTGAAAGGTATTTTTGACCGAACTGGCTACTTGATAAATAAAAGAACGATATTCCGCAATGCTATTTATTAGTCCATCCACTCCAGCCGTCACATTAAAGTACTTTGCACGCATCACATTTTCTTCATTCTTTAGCTTTTGCGTACGTTTCAACAATTTTTGCATTTCATTTTCTGCATTTTCCATTCGTTTCCTCGCCTCTTTACTAAATTTTTTTTTTCTTTAAAAAAAAAGAAAGAAATGGTACCAAAGCCTGAAATCTAACCATAGAGTGCGGCATTTCATTTTCTGGTAAAGATAACAAATAGCAAAAAGGCAATAAACAGTAAGGGCAAGATACTAATGCTAAATTTTTAGGAAAAAATTAAGTCAACTTTACAAATGATCTGAATAAATGACGTATAATGTTACAAACAAAATTTTCAGAGGAACCGACTTATTCTCGACATCATGGATTTGTTGTAAAAGCAAGGCTGAATCCGTCAACCATTTTTGACGATCTACAGCACTGGAATCTTTGCCAAGTGAAAAAACGAGATTTTTTAAGGAATCGACAATTGATGCAGCTATTTCAACACGACCAAACACATCTGACGAAAACTGTAATATAATTACAAGATATTATGTCTCATATATATATTAAAAAATGATGACAAAAAATATGCGATCGCATCTTACGTTTTTAAAGGTAATGAATCAATTTCCGAATTATGAGTGAAAATAAAACGTTCCACTAAGATCTGAATTGAAGATCCAAACAAAAAAATTGAGGGCAGTTCTATTAATGACAATCAAATTTTCCATAGTATTCACAACTTTGACAAATCTTTCTTGTACCAACACTCCCAATTTAATCTTCATCTTCAATGTAGAGTTATTCATGTTCCGGAACATAATAGTGCCATCTATCGCTCTTGAATTAGCTTTTTTTTACTCATCTGTAGGATATGGTAGTTTTTAGATCAACAGTCATCAAGATTAGAATTCTAGTATTACAGTTTAATGCCCATTTCAATTCACATCTTCTTTTCGATCTCCAACCAGTAATCTCATTAAATTTTTTCTCCAAAACTTATAAGAAAAAAGCTCCTAAGAGGTCATCCAGCTGTTTCATATAATATACTTAATCACTTACGACATTAGCTACGTTGATGATACCATTTAGAGTACTATCCATGGTACTAATTGTATCCAAGGATCGATTCGCACGAACAATTATCCCGATAACGTCAGACGTTGCATCAAATACATCGCTACTTAAATTTTCAACATCCACATCATATGCTGAGTCCATATGATTCATAACTATCGGCTATAAATGGTACATATGTTAAAGCGCTCAGGCTATACTTATGCCGATACTTTAATGCAATTTCCTCATTAATTGTATATTATTAGGTACTTAAAAAAATTAATTTTTGAAATTATGATCATGTAATTATAAAACAATTACATACCTTCAAATCATCAATTTTTTTACGAATGCGTTTAAGATGACTACCCGTAAGAGCAGTTGTTGAAATATTGTTGATTGTTTCATTAACGGAAGCAACAATATTGGCTAATTTATCGAGATCATGCATCACTGAATGAACACATTCATCGCACACTAAAATGATTTTATTTGTGAATTATGTTTCTCAAAGGATAGGCCACAAAGACTTCAAAAAACTATTTTTGCGCTTTTTATCACTGGAAAAAGTTCACTGCAAGCACAGTACTATAAGAAATTGCAAGAAGAAAATAAGAAATAAGAAAATATTTAGTATTTTCTTTTTTTCCAATCTTTTTTGAAAGCAACGATTGAAGCAACTTGCATCGGCAACCAAAATTTGGTATTCGCAAGTACTGTGAAGCGCACTGGTCGCATCGAGGTCCGATAGCACCTTCTTGGCAATGACATTGTCCTGTGTTAACATCACATACTGTTCCCATCGATAAATCTGCTTCACAATCACATTCTAAAATTTTTTTTTTTATAATATCAATATAACCTACAGTTTATGCCAAGCTATTAGCAGCAATTTGGCATCAGTTAAGCTATATTTCAAGAAAGAATTCAAATCTAAACTTTCTTTAACTAAACTGCCATTAATCAAAGAATTCTTAACGAAGAGTTTAGCGAAAAGAAAATTAAAGAACTTATTCTCATTCCTTGAAATAATTAAATTTTCTTTCAGAGAATACAAAAATCAAAAATAAAACATCAATATTGAAACAAACTAGAGCATCCGGTAGATTCATAATTCCAGTAGCCGTACTCACAGATTTCACACATTTGTCCAGCAGCTCCAGGCATACAAGTACATTTTCCGTTCTCAGAATCACATTGAGGACTTAGTGATGCCAAGGCACAGTTACACATTTCGCATCCGGTGCAACGTGTAAAACCCCAAGCGTTCGCCTAATAAAGCATTTTTTTAAACACAGCTCATTATGAATGGTTAGGAAAATTCATTCACTATATTTTTAAATCTTCAAGTTATTAGTTAAATTTAAAAAAATGGAATTTACCACACATCGATCACACTTTTCTCCTTCTACGTTCGCTAAACACTCACATTTTCCAGACCTGTCGTCGCACAATGAACTACCGCACTTATTACATGCGCAGTCTATAAAACTTTTAGAAAATAGGAAATTTCTAGAAAAGAATTCATCAGTCCAACTTTTTTTTTTTTTAATCAAAGGGTGGAAAGATCTGACAGAAAAGAGTAACTGTAGTGGAGAAAAGAACAGTAAAATAAACGAGAGCCACAAAATTATTAGAAACCTTCCTGAATTTCCCTCTTTAACTGAGTTTTATGTTATAACGAAGAAAAAACCTTGCAAATGTGTGATTTATCTTTCACCTGTACAGTTTTTAGCTTCCACAGCATCACCATAGAACCACGGTTTGCAATGTTCGCAATGTGAGCCATCGGTATTATTTAAACAAAGATAGCAGTCACCGCTTATAGGATGACAAGCACCGTCCACATTAAGATCATTATTGTCGTTGCAATCACATTTACGACAAGAACCACCAACTTCAGCTGGTCGACCATAATAGCCAATATCGCATCGCTCGCAGTGATCAGAGGCATATCCTTCCATACAGAAGCATGACTCTAATAATCCTGTTTCACTGACCTTCAAACGCAAAAATGCAATCAGGTGGCTATTTATTTTGGAGTTCAAAAGCTTGGATGAAGTTGAAGGAATCAACTTATATGTTGCTGCATGTTATCAATATCTATTAAAGCCTCTTCTCAAATGAAATAATAGTAACAATGGAAATAAAAGAAAATATTTACCTGACAACTTGTTGCAAAGTTATTTGTATCAGTAGCATATGGACAAGCGCATGGCAGACATGAGTAAGGTCCTCCTTTGGTAGCATCGCCATAAAATCCCATCCGACAAAATTCGCAGTGATCACCAAAAGTGTTGTGCTCGCAATTGAAACAAATCCCAGAAGTCGGATCGCAGCTTCCAGAATGGCCACTACAATTGCAAGGGACACAAGAACCAAGATATCGTCCGTTATTGACACGGTAATAACCAGGGGAACATTGCTAAAAGTACTTCAGTAATTGACTAATACTACAACGATTTTTTAGTTTTTTTAAAACCCCTTTCGAGTAAGAAACAAAACCCATAAATTCTAAAAAGAGTACCTACAGAAATTTTTGGTATTCATTATTATTCAAAATCCTCTTCTGAAGCATAATCAAGTTTTGATACCTGACAAGAAAGTCCAGTATAAGGTAGTGGGCACTGGCATATTTCAACAGAAGAAGCTGTGTAACTATCACCAATGCTTTGATCATCTTTAGCTATTTCAAGCTGCAATTCGCTAATTGCTGCCAATTCGCAATTTGCATAGTAACAAGCTTTAATCTTAAGCTCATCTAAGTCGTATAACACCATCATTAAAGTATCACGAGTTGTTGGTTCTCCTGTCGATTCCATGAAATTTTCCTAAATTAAAATTAGTCTCATCATTATGGTCACAGTGCTTCAATATAATGAGGTAGTATGATTAAGGATGGCGAAGAAACAAAAATAAACAGCGCTTTGCAATATTAAATATATATAAAGCACATGTTAAATATCTAGCAACATACAGGCAAAAGTTTGATTTCAACACTGAATGGTATTCGTGGATTAACTGGTTGTTCCCGTGCCCAAAAATTCAAAACCGTATTATTCCCAACCAACTGGACATCAGCTGCGGAGCTCATTTTGGTTTCATCATTTCGCGGATTCGATGATATCACAAAAGACAGCTGGAAAAATGAACAATACATTTTTCAAAATGTCAGTTTTACAAATATTTTAACTGATACTGAAATTTCCAACAAAACATTACTTGTAAGCCATAAGAAGTAGTGAAGTCATGGCCTGGTTTTATTGGAGCCAAAAAATAAACATCGTCTTTACCACCAATTTTGGCTTCATACACCACTTTACCGTGCGAATGTAGCACAGATTCATTTGGATACACTTTCCATTCCTCTTCATCGAAATTAACCTTAGCAAAACAAAGAATTATTTGAGCAAAAAATACACTTTTTTCAGATCTACAAATTATTCCTTGTTATATACAACATAGTTTGGCGGAATATTACAAAAGTAATGGGAAGAAATGAAGATTGGCAGCGATCGGTAGCACCGAAACAAAAGCATTCTGCACAGCCAACTGAGTTTGATACCCGTAAATCGAAAGTGCCCGGACGGCAAGTATCGCAGTACTCACCAATTACATTTTTCTGGAAAAATGTAGTCGTTAAATAAATCTGTAAAACAACCTTACTATGAATCAGTTCGGATAATGAAGCAAAATGCTGAAGAATGAAAGACTTACCTTGCACTTACAAGCGGCATTGGTTGATTCACAAATTTCTTCGGTGGTACCTTTTATATCGCATGTGCATTCATAACAATGTGGAAAGCCATAGAAACCTGGTAAACATTTGTCACATTTTCTGCCACCAACATTGGCTTTGCATCTGTGATATATTTTTTCATTATTATGGACGTTGTATATATTTTGTTCCGAACCTTTTTTTTAAAGCTATCAAATAAGCTGTTTGAGAGTGATAGAAAGGCTGATAGAAGGACAACATACAAGCACTGTCCATTGTCTGGATCACACTGAAGCTGTCCGGCTTCTGAACCGTTTTGCTGACAGCCACACAGCTGACAACCAATTAGAGGATCATAACCGAAGGCGTAAGGTGCGCAGCTGTCGCAATGTTTCCCAATCACATGTGGTGGACAGAAACATTGACCAGTGCTCTCATCGCATAAATGACTATCTGGACATCTGCATTCTGAAATGGACTATTTCTGGACAAAAATTAAAATTTTAGCAAAGATCAAAAAAGTTAAGAAATAACGAACTAGTACAATCCGGAAAACCGTAATAGCCTGGTGCACAACGATCACATCGACGTCCTATTACATTCCGGCGGCAAGAACATTCGCCACCATATTCTTTGCATGTAAAACTTGTACTGCCATGAGAACTACATTCACATGGAAGTGCTGCCATATTGTATTCGGAAGTTAAAGAGAACACTTTTTGACGACAGTATTCACTTACATTTGATGGACTATAACGATTAAATTATTATCTAACATTAAATTTCCTTAATTTAATTTTTAGAAATTATATTCAGAAGTTTTAAAACAATGGCAAAATTGTTAAATTTATAACTCTTTCTCTAAAACTGCGAAATATTTCCAGCTTGAAATTTTGCCAACTAAAGTCTTCAGTAATCCACACGAGCAGCACTTACTCATTTCTGAAGTTATCCAAATTGCATTCCTGAATGTACTGAATGGACATATCGGCAGGTAATGGGATCAATAATGCATCGCTATATGAATGAAATGGTAGAGCTGTTACCGAATCCTGCATAAAGTGAATTTAAGGAAACATGGAAAAGAAGAGAGTATCATAATTTCAGTTTGTTCTGCAACATCAGAGGAGTAATTTCTAAAAAAGACTAGATTATTTTTAGCTGGAGCAATGCCCATTTAAGATATAGAGAAAAAATAAAATTTCTGGGGATATGAATAAATGAAGCTTAGAAAACTTGCAATGTACAATGGTCCTTTTTGGCTTTCGTTAAAATAAAATGAGGCAGTATATTTATCATCAATAAAAAACTGTATCACATCTCGCCGTTCCTTTTCTTGAATAACTGCCCGACAACCAATAACACTTGGACAGTAGGAAAATGGTATCTCTGCTGAAAATGCAAAGATATTTTATGTTAAAAATTCAACTATATTTTCTGAGCAACAAATATCTCTTTCGATTAAATTAAAAAAAGTACGAAATATCTGAAGAAACCAAAGAGTTCCGAAACAAAAGATAACGCAATGAATTATACCGTGATGAAGATGTCCATTCTGGATCGTAACGTCTACAGTTAGTAATGCGTTGTCCGGATTGAAGTATTGTACAATGAAGACATAATGGCCATGAGATGGCACCACTCCAGATACTTCTACTGTACCCTATAAGGCTGTTTACTTTTAGACAGTAACAATACTTTGTTGTTTATAAAGTTTTATATCGACGCTGCATATTAAACATGGTATCATACCATGTTTTCATCCAGTGCCATAACTTGAACCTCTCTTGGATTAGCAATGATAAACGGTAATTTTTCACCGCTGATTGAATAATTCGCATTCATCTGCGATTCAGCTTCGTTCAGAATACCGTTTGCTACAGGAGAGAACCACTGACTTACACAATGTCCATTTTTTCTGATACATACAGGAACCTATAATACGTAGTTTGCTGCTTGAAAAAGAAAAGATTTTTTATACTGTTCAAAAGATATAATAGATCTGTATTAACTTGTTGAAGATAGCTGATATCCCAATCCTCCATCCTAATAAGATTAGCTGCAGCTAAACTAATCTCATGCTTTGGTTCAGCAATTAATGTAACTGCCACATCTTCTCCATCTTTCAAATGCATCGATGCAATACCCTCATCAGATGATGCGATATCACGACAAAATATCCTGAAATATTCATTTATCAAATCATGTCATCCATGGCTTGCATCAGTCACCAAACTGCTATTTTTAACATTACCGCTATTCGCAACATTTCGAAAAAATTCAGGAAAAACTTATTGGTCTAATCACAAAAGAGTAAGAAACCTCTTCTTCAGAGTCATAAAAGTTTTAGGGATAGTTTGAGATCAGAACCAAAGGTTAGAGATGAACTTTTTTGAGGAATATTTTGACAGAAGTTGCATAAAAGCAGCTATGAAACAGAAAGAATATAGTATGAAATTAAATTATTTTCTAAAAAACATGAAGTCTTGTCGCAACCTTTGTAGGGGGCTTGGAACACTTTAATGACGTCAAGTTTAAGCTAATAAAAATTACAATGAAATGCAGAAAAACTAACGAGTATGGGCAGTGCTTAAGAATAATTTTCGCCTTCATAACAAGCTGACCATATTGTCTCATTTCCAAAGTTAATGGAATTGCTTTTGGATTGGTATTGTAGTATTCCAGTAGGAAAATATAATAATTGGTTTCTGGTACCTGGAAAACTCGTAAAATAAATAGCTAGCATAATGAAAGGAATTAAATGTATAGAAAAAAACATGAAGTTTTGTCGGGACCTTTAAGGATATGCGAATTTTACGATCTTCGCTGGTAGTCCACATAAATGCTGTTTTACCAACAGTTGTAGACAAGTTCTCTGTTGGGATCTGCAAATTACTTTAGTTTAGAGTGTCTATTGTAAAATCACAAGACCTGATATTTTCTTGTCAAGTCCGCAATTGTTAGATAAATGTCATTAATGATTTTACTTGACCTTAAATTGCACTGCACTACTTTCACTTTGTTCTTCCATGATAAATCCGTGCTCAATTGCATCTGCTCGTGATGCTGCTGAGAGTGGTGGATATAAAAGGTCAAAGCATGTTATGTTCTCCGAATCCAGTGCCTGACATGGTTCAAAAATATGCTGTTTCAACAACGTCCCTTCATAATATTCAGAAGGTAACAGTACGATGTAATCCTGAAATTTTTATATTCAGTGGGGAGACAGAACTAATTTCATAAGATAGCATCAACATATTCCACTAGACAAAAATATGTTCCGCTACCAAAAAAAGTCGCTGTTTGGTTGAAATCTTAATGCGCCATTTTCCAGGATTTAAAATGAATGGTTGTTTGGGATTGATGGCTATGGTTGTTGGTTCATCTGTTACTGGAAGATTCAATTTGATTCTTTGCTCCACATCTAAAGCAGAAGTGATGAAATGAAAAATGATAACTTTGTCAGATAAGGAAACTGTTCTTCTGATAAAAGTTAACCTTGAGTTTGCATGAAAAAAGGTACAACGGCAACTCTGGTATCAATTTGAACAGTGGTTGGATTGATGTAATGAAAAAGAAGACGGTAAAGACCGGCTTTGGTGACTGCTACATCCAACAAAATGTCTTCTTGGATCTGTGAGAATACCGTATATCCTCTCCATGAATAATTTGGAAATTTATTTTTATCGGTAGCAAAACGCACGGGATTCTGTTCCATCGACATGCCATCTTCCGCTTCATACTACAAATGGACAAAAATAAAATGTAGTTTAATAAGAGCGATATTCGCCCTGTCAGAATATTGTAAAATACATGTTTCGCAGTTTGAACAAAACATTATTCGAATTATAAGATTGAGAATAACTGTCTACTTCATTACAAGCTGATGAAGCTAGACCGATTGAAGAGTTTGATTGGTGGCATCATATGCCTCTTTCAAAGTATTACTAAATGCTTATCCGGAGAAACAGATACATCATGAAGAATAGGAGATGGTAAATGTTTGATGAACAGTATCGATTTTAATCTAGAAATTAAACTACCCACTTTATTATGCCATAGTGTTGGGAAGTAATGATTTTCGATCGGTCTATCGCACTTAAGACCAGTGATCCGAGGCCTACAACGACACTGTCCTGTTTGCATATCACAGCCATCTCCCAATGCACCACCAACGTCGCAATTGCAGGCTAAAAATGACAAGAATTTTTAAAAATGTAAAGGAGTCGGCAACACTTTTTAGCTGTAATTTTCTCAAACCATTGTCCATAGATCTAAAATGAGTATATTACATAATTAATTAACAAGCACCAAGTCAAACATTTACCTTGACATCCAAATTGATTATGCATTTCTAGCTGAAAAAATCCATCAGCACATCTATCACATTCACGACCAACAACATGTCTTTTACATCTGCACTGTCCCTCCTCAGTGCTGCATTCGTTAAGTTCCGAAAGCGTACCAGCCAGATTGCAACTACATTGTATACAACCATCTTCATGATGATACTGCAAATCCCAGTAGGTGGGTTTGCAGTGATCACATATACGACCCATAACACGCGTTTTGCAGGTACATAATTCACCCGGTTCAACCTTATCACAACCAGCAAAACTCGCCACTACGCCTTTTGGATTACAGTTACATTCTGCAACACTTAGTAGTACGGTAAAAATTACGTTAAGAAAAATACTTGCGAAATAAATAAGTTGTCTTTCAATAAGACACTTTTTTATTAAAAAAGTAAACTGTTGTATGAAATTTATACACCTTCACAGATTGGAAAATTGTAGAAATTCATTTCGCACCGATCACATTTTTCACCTTGGAAATTCGGCTTACAATAACACTGAAAAAACAAATGATTTTCGTGAAATTTAATAATGTGCACACATAAACTCGATGCGTAATTCTTTCAAAATAGTTCGTTTGGATGTCAAAATTCAAATTTGATAAAAACTTTATGCAAAAACTTGCAAACCTGTCCATTGTTATCGCAAGTCATTCCTTTAGAGCCAATAGCGAGACATGAACATGGCTTGCAGTTCGGGAAATCATAAAATCCAGGAGCACAACGATCACATTTTTTACTGGTAAAATTTGCATAACACGGACAATCACCATGTTTCCGATCACACTTTGCTGACTTCGAGCCATGTTCGTTGCAATCACATTCTGAAATATAATGTTCGCCGGAGCAGTTAAGTTAATCTCAACAGTCATCACATGATATTATGAAATTCCAAAGTTTAGAAAACCAAAATATATACCTTTGCAATATGGATAGCCATAAAAGTTCAGGCTGCACTCATCGCATCTAGAACCGGAGAAACCAGGCTTGCATAGGCAAGCACCAGTCTCCTTATCACAAATACCGTCCTCTGTACCGATTGCATCACAATCGCAATCTACATTGTTATAATTTAACATACTGGAATAAATTGTTTCAATTTAGCGTATGGGAGTATATTTTATTGTCAATATTCTCAAATGTAATACCAAAAAACTTACATTCACACACAGAGTAGCCGAAATATCCGTCAGCGCAACTGTCGCACCTAAGTCCAGCAAAATTGGTTTTGCACGAACATTGTGTTGTGCTTTCATTGCAATATTTATGCAGTGACCCGAGTTCATCGCAATCGCAAGCTGGCATTTTAAAAGACAGAATAATTTGTCTTCAGAGGACACACAGATTAAAAACAAGAAATTATTATAAATTTTAAGAACTGATATGATTAACTAAAATTTCTGCTGATCCAGCAATAACTTACAGATACATCCGGCTGTGAGATTTGTATAACCCGGTGCGCATAAATTGCAATGTTCTCCTCCGTAATTACTCTTACAGGGACAAAGCCCATCAGCAGCCTAAAAAATTTATGATATTTCTAAAACAATTAAATTGTCAATAAGACACACACAAAATGGACCTTCCATTGCAGCATCTCATTTTGAATACAAAAAATCGAAAGATGTGAAATCTTTTACTAGACAGACCATCATCCGCTAAATTGCGCTAATTGGAAATGAAAAAGAATTAAAATATAGAGGTAAAGAACAGTACCAGGCAAGTATCATCCAAAGTACCATTTGCAGAGCAGTCGCAAGGTTTACATTCTGGAGGCGAATGGTAACCAGGTGCGCATTTATCACAATTCATCCCGATGAACTGAGGCTTACAAACACAACGACCTGTTTCATCTTCACAGTCTCCTGTATGTTTTGAGGGATCGCATACACAAGCTGCAATGTGGAAACCGACTCTTTCGTTTTGACCAATGTTCTTTGGTGGCAAAAAACAAGAATTTTATGGTGAACTGGAATAAAAACTGTTGTTGGAAGAATGCTCCCAAACAAATACAATTGTCAAGCACAAAAAAGTCATTTTTGTAAAATCCAGTCTAAAGACTGCACTATTCAAACTATCCAAACGAAATACTTCGAAGGCGAAATATGGACTTTCACGTTATTTATGATAACAAGATAAGCAGCGTTGCATTTCACAGCCGGAAAACAAGCTACAGTTCGAAAAATTACTTCGTTCATTTACCATTTTGACTCCGTAGAAATCAGTACTTGATTTCTGAAAGTAATAATGTGAAATTTTTGTTAATTTCAAAAAGCAAACGGAACTTACATTGACATACATTTGTTTCATTCCACCATTTCGTTCGCGGTCGATAGTACCCAAAGATACATTTGTTACAGTTTATGCCTTCTGTATTGTCCTATAACTTTGCTTAAGCAAAAACTTAAAATTAATCATTTTGTCATCAAAACAATTGCAAAGTAGTACATAGAAATTCAAAAACGGAAAAAATAGGAAGGATGAAATGACGAACTCTGCAGTTTAGACAACGGCCGCCTCCGTTATAGTTGCCATGAATATCTAAGCTTGAATGCATTTTGTCAAGTTCTTTTTCGTAAACGCATTCCTCGCTATGCCCATGACAATTACACGCTATAGATAGTGAAATTACAAGTAATCTGCATACATTCATCTTTTGATTTTTATGTATCATTAAATATATTAAAACAAGCTTAAGAATTCTGCGGTCAAGGCAATTCTAAATACATTTATGGACCTATGGTAAACCGAGAAGTATTTTTACTTTCGAGCCTTCAGCAGGAATCAGTGGTGCGACTATTACGCTTTTACCTGGACTTTAGCAGTGAATAATTTTGAAAGAATTACGTTCACACACAAATTCAGCGCCTTCCTTGCTCCGTTGCCACATTTTCTGTTCAAATCCTGGGCAGCAATATTCACAATGATCACCACAGGTGTTATGTTCACACCTGCAATTAAATGACGTAAATAATGTAAACCATCTAATAACAAAGGGTCAAAAAGGGTCAAAGCATATCTAACAGGTTCTTTTTTCGTCTTCAGTATGGAATCACTTAAAATAAGGACTGGAAAAAAATCTTTTTGTTTTTGAATGTGATGGCTTTTTCTATATTTTCGCTACCTTTTTTTCCATTTATGTTTCGTTTTTTTTTTTTTTTTTTTTTTTTATTTTAAAAAAAAAAAAAAAAAAAAAAT
>JARVGP010000126.1:0-74725 GCA_029876185.1 Mansonella ozzardi
AAAATTGAAAGAGAGAAAATTGAAGTGCAAAATGAAGAAAATGATCAGCGACTTTTTCGTTGAAAGGGTTGTGGAATTAGGGAAAATCGAAAGAAAATTTGGTTAACTGTTTTGCTGTGCATTTGATGATATCACACAATGTTTCCTGATACATTTCATGTGATAAAAACCTTTGAAATGGTGGAAGAAAATAGCAAAAAAGATAGATTTACATGCGGAAAACAGTCTAATTGATATGTTGTAATGAAATTGTTCGTCCGTGGTCAGTCGTTGACTGCTGACCAGTATTTCATATTATGCCTAAGTATGCTGCGCTTCTTCCTTTGCTGTTTCTTTGGAAATTGGATGATGTAATGGACAGTGAGATAACTTTTCAATTTTTGAATATATAACATACTAAAATCAACTAAACGCTGGCTTCTTTGGCTTTGTTATTATTGTCCAAAATTTATTTCTTAAATTCGCAAGTAACAATGGATCGACAGTGCTAGCATGGAATGATGCTGACCAGTTTTAATCAGTTTTAGGTACTTCAACGGAATTATGGCTCTTATATCAATTTAGTTAGTTTTGTTAAATAATTTTCCCTTCCTTCTCTTTTTGTTTCTTTTATTTTAAAAATTTCCTTTTCTCGACTTCTTTATCAGCGATGATTTTCTGTTTTTGTGGTCAAGTTTTTATTGCTACCTATACAATAATTCCAATTTCACATTATGATTCTTATCACACACAATTTTTAAGTTTATTGGCATTTTTGACATTTTTCAAGCTATTCAAATTATTTAATCAGCACTCAGAACTGCTGCTGATTATGAATGGATGTAATTAAAAATTAATTCTGTTCATATAATTGAATCGCACATTGATATATTGTTTCTACAGCACATCTGACAGCATTTGACAAGAGTAATTTAGCTGAGTTCCTGTTCATTTTGGCTTGCACTCTATTTATTACTATATTATCTCAGAATCACTCTAATACTATAAACTACAATGAAATCTGTAGTGAATTATTGTTGAAACGATGAAAGGAAGAAAATAAAATTCAGACAATTCCATCAGTTTCCCATATAATCGCATTGAATTCAAAGGATTCCAAAATCAAGCAATTCAGAATTTCTCCGTTCCAATAAAAGACTAGTTTGTCAGCATGCGGATTATACCAATGTTATTATGCGAATGTATTCCTTCAAAGACACTGAAATTTTTGCTTGTCATTGTAAAAACCTTAAAAATCGTTTACATCTCGTAAATGTGGTTTTAGTGTAAAATGTTAGTGAAGAAAGTAAATGTCAACTTAATAATGATTTTTTGATTGCATACATTATATTTGAATTTGAATTCGAAAAATGCTTAATTTCATTTCCTAATTTATAATTAAACCAAACCAATGTTGAAATCTGAAATTACATTCTGCTATGTAAATTATGATCCGTTCTGCTGTTTATTACAGTCATATTTTCAATTATATTATTCATGCTTATCCGGCAAAATTTTTCGAAAACTGCGTTTCGCATCAATATCAACAATCAACACTTAGTTTAAATGTTTGATAAGATAGGATTTTTATTTGAGAAGCAAAAGACAGGATTCCGGCATTTTCTTAGTTTAAAATCCTTTGTGATATTTGTTTGATTCGTTGATAAATCGTTGTTATAGTCTTTAAAAAGAAGATATATTAACAGAGGAAAAGTTTTATTCACTTAAAATTAATCTATCACTAAAATAGTTTCAAATCCAATTAAACGAAATGCATTGTCGTGCATGTGATAAAGAAGTTTTTTGAAGTAAATGTAAAAAATGAATTTTATTCTTACTCTTTTACTTATAAACTAACATAAGCGAAATGATGTAGTCAAAAAACAATCTAAATATACTTTTATTATATTTTAATACATATATTATATTTAAATAACTTTGTGTTTTTATCAGTTATATTTTTATTCAATTAAGTGCACTTTTCTATTCTATGTTAGGTTTTTAAATTAGAGAATTAATCATAGTAGAGATGTTTTGAAGTTATTCTGATATTGCATTCTCATTTTCGAAATATCATCCAAAATTTTAGCTGAAAGAACAAGAGCTTAGCAAGGAAGATAGGTATTGAGATGAATTAAGCCGAAGACATTATCCGAAGATAGTGCAGTGATGGAAATGGAATGGTCAATGTGCAGTGATGGGAATGGAATGGTCAATGTGCAGTGATGGGAATGGAATGGTCAATGAATGGAGGAGATCTGATGCTGGCTACTCAATGGAGATCTGATACTGGCTACTCATTGTGACCATTAGTGTCTGGATACGCAGAGGAATAAAAAGATAAAAAGTAAAAAAGTTCGATCAAAATACACTCTCTAATCTAGTTACAACAGGCGGTTTTCGAGAGAGAACAAGGGTACGGAAGGAAGTAGCATAAAAAAAAAATATTGTTAATTATATCGGCTATCGATTCAAATGAACAGTGCTGGTGAAACGTTTGTTCCGGTTTTACTGTTAACCTTTCTCAGTTGTACTTTCTCTCTTCAATCCGAAATTTGCTATCGATGTATTGATGAATTCATTTTAACGGTTAGATGTTCCCATTTTTTTTTTTTTTTGTTTTGAATTATTTTAAATAAATATATTGAAAAGGTAACATTTAAAATGTGTCGAGAAAAATTTATTCATCACTGACCAGAATTAATCTTTTGTGAAATAGCTATTGCTTGATTTGCTAATTGATCAATGAAAGCAGTTTGATCATCTTGAAATATCAGAAGTTCCTCCTTTAGATTTCTTTATATCACACAGAAATATGCTATATTAACTTACAAAATGTATCGGTCATTATTTACTAGGTAATATTTTTTGCCATTATTTATTACATAATATTTGATAATAAATCATCTTTTATTTTTTATTTCAAATAAATTATTTTGCAAAAACTTTTTCATAAATCATCGACTATTTCATGTTATTATGAAATCAAGTGACTTCCTTCAAGGTTAATGGCTTCTCGAATTTAATAAATTCATTAATTTTTGATAAGATTTTACAGCATTGGAGTTATTTTCTCCCAGTTCAAGCAGAACACGAATTGGTTGCCGATTCGTCATGTATTAAAAAGGGTGGAAGGACGGAGGAAGTGCGTTGCATCGGCCCATGCCTAGCATTGAATGTCACTGTTAATAAAGGTAACAGGACTCGAACTATAGGTATACATTACTTTCTGTCAATTCTATCAACTGACAAATTAAATTTATGCAAAAACTAATCCTATTTGACAAATTACTAATTATCGGAAATAATTTCTGCAATAACTCAAGTACTTAATTTTGAATTTTGAAAAGTTGATTTTTATTTTTTGAAAATAAATTAGAAATAAATATAAAAAACATAGTTGAGTGATCATTTCTTACAGGAATGATGCAAGATTGTCAGAAAAAATACTACAGTCGAGATTTGGATAAAGATGGAGAAAATCGCAGGTGCCGAAATCAGACTGTTCGATTTCGCCAACATGTACTGAATGCCGAATACTGCTTTTGTTTGGGTAGCTATTGTAATGGTGATGGTGATCGATTGGATAGTTCAGTGAGCGAAATTCGGGAAGTAATGAAACATACGAAAATTCGAAATAATCAGCGAAACAATAGCATCTTAAGATGGTCCTTTTACAATGCTCAATATTTGATGATTATTTATGCAGTTTGTTTGAAATTATATTTGATTAATTTATAAGATATTAAAGTGATATGCAAGAGATGTGATAGATGAATATTGCTGCATTGTTGCATGATGACTTGTTGCTTTGATGCTTTATAAATGTTTCCAGAATATAACATTAGCAAGTTCTGAATAAACTTTACGAACAATATGATTTTATTGGACAGATAGCAAAAGTATAATAAAAAAAATCTGAATAGTTGAAAATAGCTTTTTAAAAATAGCTGAATATAACTTTAAAAAAAAAGAAAATCTGATCTTTCGGTGATCTTAGATTTATCTCGGATAAGCATCTACATAGAATCGACTTTATACAGAGGATGTTTTATTACCTTATTTAGGAGGAACTTATATTTGGAAATATAAGCGTTATATTATCATTACGTGATACTCGCAAGAATCACTTTTTTCTACGTGTTCCGGAAAGAAAGTCGATATGAAGTAAATATAAAGAAATTGTTCCGGTCCATAATGATGGTTTTTTTCATTATCATTCCTGCATACACATGTTTTTACATTATCACCACCAAACTTTTCGGATTGTTCACTACTCTGGAACAGATGAACTAGCCTGATAGTGTTTTACTACAATTCAAATAACTTAGAATTTAGTGAATTTGAATTCAAAATAGAAACTAGTAGAATAGTTGTTAACAGAAGGGCCATGTACCTGTCCTTGACCTGAACTATTTTTGAAGATCCCTTTTGAAAAGATCCTCAAATCATTTCATTATATTGTCATCACTTGTCAGTTCTTGTATCGTCTTTCAACATTTCCATGTGACCATTTCTTCTTCTTAATGACTTCTGATGCAAATCACTGCTACGTCGTCACCTGCATCTGATTCCTCTGCTACTTAATTCCATTCACGTTCCATTTGAATCTCACATTACCTCACTGTTTTTATGTTCCATTTAAATCTCACATTACCTGACCGTTCACATTCCGTTTGAATCTCACATTATCTCCTAATGATCACAGTGCTAATAAAAGTCCATATTTTACAAAATTCCTATCCTAAAATTTTTTATATGCAATTTTTACTGTCCTCAAATGCAAGGGAATACTTGCCGAATTTAAAGTGTTATATGCTTTATCAAAGCTTGATACCAAGAGTTGATATGGTAAGTGGTAAATTATTTCTCTTATTTCATTACATTTCACTTTGTTTTTTTTTTCAACCGGGAAATGTTTTTTTTTTTCGTATTATTTGAATGGAATCTATAATTAGATCTAATAGATTTTAGACTAGATTGATTTAAAATTCTGAAACCAAGTTTGAATATTTTATAGCTAACTGTTATTATAAATATTTCCTTTTTTGAGATATGTTTTTTGCTCACAACTGATTAACTTTCATATCATTTCTCGATTAATTTGACCTGTTTATTGTTGTTCGTTTTTTTTTTCTCTGTAAATGTGCAGATAACCTTACTATATGAACGAACAGTTCCGGAATAGGACAAAAAATATGCTATAACGTAGTAACGTTTAAGCTAAAAATAAACATATTATTGTCACTTTATCATTTGTTATCACTTATCATTTTATAATTCAAATGTCAATGCCATACAGTATCAATTGAACTTCAGAAAGAACTTATTTGAATAGCTAAAAAAAAATCAGATGGAAGGAAAAATGATAAAAAATTATGAAAATATGAAAATTATGCAAAAATTCTTTCACATATCTGTACATTTTCAAAAATAGCAAATGGAATAGCATTATCTTTTCTCTACCTCTCTTTCTCTCTCTCTTTATCTTTCTCATTTTCTTTTCATCTTTTCATCATCGTTCAGTAAATTGTATCTGAGATCGGGAAATTTGCCGGAAAAACTCGCCGGAAAAACTCACCGGATATCATAAAGGATGGAAATATTTTTTATTTATTTTTCGAATTATTACTAAAAATAAAAATTAATTGAAGAAAACGCTGCAACAATCGGAAAGATGCCGAAAACAAAAATTTGTGATACCGTAATTGACTAATTTTGGTGACATTAGGAGGGAGTTCTCATTATTATTGATAGATAGGGGAAAATTGATTTTCTGAAACGGGGTAAGATGAATAATTCAGGTTTATACGTAAGTGATAGCTAACTTTGTATCACTTATTAGTTCTATATCAGTGTATCAGTGTATCATGTATCAGTGATCTATATCAGTGCTACTGAATGTTGTTGACTTATTTTAGTTTTAAATTAAACGGCACTTTTGGGTATTGACTTTTTTTTTTTTTTGGATTTCACTATCCAAATTTTTGTATTTTCTTGTTAACTAATTCATATATTTGTATTTTAATTTCAGAAACAGTAAGAGTATTTTTGTTTTAGTGATGTCAGATCCTGTTGCGGAATTTTTGGCACGTGAACAAAATGTTCTAGCTGGTATACAGGATGATTCGTTAGGAACTACTAGTCCTCCACCGTATATTAACAATACTGGCAGCAATAATGTAACTAGTAACGGTATGTTGTAGAATCAATAAAATTATACCATTTTTTTTTTTTATCTCAATGATTTTTGATATATCTGAAATGCCTGAAATGTATTTTGCGGTTATGAACATCGAAATTTTTGAATATAGAATTTGTGATTGATTCGATTCATTGTGGTATTTTCAACAAAAAACTTTTGGTAAAAGAGCAAGTAATAATAATTTCCCAGAAATACTAAAGAATTTCTTGGTAAAATCTGAAAAATCTCAAAAAAACTGCATTACATAGTCATAGTAGCACTAGAAATAGTCTCTCATTTTGCATGCATTACTTTATTGAGCATTTAATTATTTTTGTGATCATAGAAAATACGGCACATTTATCAGATGAATTATTTGATTGTTTTTTTTTTTTTTTTTTATTTTCATTTGAAAATACTTGAAGAATTTCAGGAAATGGTATTGTTTGTATGAACGAAACTGGTTCATTAAACAGGACTGATGATTCTGGTTTGGATCTTTTTCAAACAATGACAAATGGTGTGCAACGTTCAAGCACAACTCCATCACCCTCTCTTGGAATAATAAACAATGCTTCGAAACCGGAACCGGAAAAAATAAAGAAATGGCGAGAGGAGCAAAAAATAATGCTAGAGAAAAAAGGTATGAGCACGTTTATAATGCTTTTTTGTTCTATTCTTGCATAGGAGAAATCAGGTAACATTTTTTTTTTTGGAATTTAATTTATATTTCATCCAAATTTTTGGATATATTTCATCCACATTCTTATTTCAAGCTTTAACACGTTGAAGCAGATTTTATGATAATATGAGAATTGCATTACCAGTAATATTGTGTGAAGGAAGTAAATTTATCTAAATAATAGTCTGTTTTCGAAAATATGAAAATGTTAAAGTGGTAAAGTAAGCTTACTAATTGGAAGTGAGATCATTCGTGATAACCACGGATTAATGATTTGGAAGAAAACAGTGTCTAGAAAACAATAGTTTATGATGAGAATGAAAAGAGTGAAAAATCATTAAGGAATGAAAAACATTGTGTTATTGTGGTGAAGCATATTGTTTTCTCGCAGTACATTGCGTATCTGTTGATAGATGGCATTTTCTAACCGGATGTATATAAAATATGATAAAAACAGATTAGTTTTTATGCAGATTTGACAGTTATCAATTTTTATTGCAGATAAAAATGAAGAAAAAAAGAAGGAGGAAATGAGAGCAGCTGGTAAAAAAGAATTGAAAGAATGGTATGCGCAAAGAGCAGAAAAACTTGCTAAGACTAGAGCAGCTAATCGGTAATGTTTTTTTTTTTTTTCAAGATTTTTTACTTGTTATATTTATGAAGGCAGATGATGTAGAACGGAGGTGAATTTCCGAAATTAATTAACACTTTCTTTACATTTAAATGTGAACAATTTTAACTGGAGAAATCTAATAATTTCTATGGTGTGATTAGTGGGAGATGGGGTGATTTATGCGTTTATATAACACAATTGTTTCCCATTTGGAAGTGTAAGAAAAATTGCGCTGTTGAAATTGAATTTGATTATTGTTGTTGAACCAGTAATTTTGGGTGTCCATTTTGCGTCATACCTACCCGATTCTGCGAATCGAAAAGGACGAGAAAGTTTACATTACAGTGCATAGAAAATTAATAAAAGTTATTTTGTACTTCGTCCTAGTCTAGCTTCACATGAATCGTGTATTATTATCTATTGCTATTGCTATTATTAATTTTTTCTCTATAAATTTTAAGGAAAGCCGAAGAAGATTTCATTTCTGATCGTGAGGCCTTGAAAGATGGAGCTGAATGGGAACGCATTGCTAAATTATGTGAATTCAATGCTAAAAATTCGAAAACATCAAGTGATTTATCACGACTGAGGAGTCTTCTTCTTAAACTCAAAATGCAAAAAGAATAAATTACGTAGCTTGGATTTTGAAGGTGCTAGTCGTATGCTTCTTTGCAGTGATTCCATAATGGTGGATTTTTCCTTTCTGTAAACTGTCATTATGTTTTTTATTGAATCTGCGACATCAGTTCTAATCTTTCGAAAATTTTCTGTTTTTAATCTTCATAGTTATGCTTTCAGTTATGTCCTGAAGTACCATGTTATTATTTATGACAATTACAAACTGGGGCACATGTTATTAATGACTTTTTTGGGTTTTATCTTCTTAAATGCATGAGGTTAGCGGGTTTACGCGAGATAAGCTTCCGATTCAAAATGATTCAATTTTTCGAAACTTCTGGTTCAATCGCTGTGATAAGCCATTTGCAGACCATAAAATCTTTACTGAATTTTTAGCTATATGGAAGTCCATGTGGTTAAATATTCAAGTTTTAACATTATGCCATTTAATTCTCTAGTGACATTTTATTTGTCTTTTTTTTTCGCCGAAAGAAGTTCTAGGTTTTGAAAAGTTAGATGACGATTTTGGTATTAGATAATACATTGCTTTGAATCAGGTTATTTCCAAGTTTGGTCCTTTTTGCTTTCATGTGGTAGGCTCACTTTTTATTTTTCGTAATATTATTTCGTTAAATTTACATGCCAGCATTTTGCACTAGCTTTGCTTAACTTTTTACTGAGCGGTTTGAAATTGGAAGGGATTGCAATGGCGAAATGATGTGAAAGCGGTGATGAATTGTTCATGTTGATGTTTGTTTTAATAGGCAAAATAATGATTCTTTCACTTTATCTATTTTTCAAACTTTTCTTGGTGTTTTAGTTAAAATTTGATGGTTTTATATGAATATGCACTGTACTTTGATTTTTCGAAATCATGGATGTACATTTTGTCCGTTAGCCAAGCATCTATGACAGCTTTTTGTTTTGTATTCTTTTTTTTTATTCATGTCACACCTCCATCAGCATATCTTCAGAGTGATTTTACTACATTTACCTGAATTATTATTCCATGAAATTTTAGCATATAACTGTTTTACTTTTGGTCTTGCATATAAGAACGTTATATATAAATAGTTTTTGTCATATTTATGTTTATTTTCTGAATTACATAACGAATGAGCAAATTTATTTATGATATTCTTTGAATGATTCTTTTGCAATTTCTTTTTATAACAAAATTTTCTTTGGTTTCAACAGGTGTATTCATATTATTATTTCTTGCCTGCATTTCTTGCTTTTTATTATGTAAAAGAAGGAAAAAAAGATAATTAATTAGCTGTTATTGTAATCGAATAAATTATTATCAAGTGGTTTTTTTTTTCGAAAAAAAAATTTTTAATTTCAACAAATCGGCGATAGTTTTGGTTGATATTCCGACAGTTTTATTTCAATTTGTTTTTTTTTCTTTTTTTCCTTTTTTTAAATGATTTTATCATTGTGAGCAATTTCTGGCATTTAAATGGAAAAGAAGAATGATATTTCTGTCAACAGTACTAGACAGAATATTTGTTGCTTCATCTTTGGAGTGTTTTTTAAGAGAATCAGGAAAAAGTTGAAAATAAAAGTTTGCTCTGAAATACTTGAAATGGAAATCTACGAACGTCTAAGTTTTTATTACTAATCAAGTTTTTATTTAGTGGAATGAGTAAAACAGATCAAAGAATTTGGGTTGATGCAAAGTAAAAAAATTATTTAAGGCACATTATCGGATATGCTATTTCGCATTGAGATATATTCTCAAATATATAATGTAGTCGTACTGTAATTTATTTTAATGTTTAATTTCTATAATTTATACGGTTTCATTTGTTATTTAATTTTAGCTTGAGAAATCAGTATTAAAGGATTGAATAGGCAACTTGCAGTAACAGCAATACGTTTGATCTACAAATTGCTTATAAATTACAATCCTATAACATGGTGTGGTATTCTATAGTACAGTATGGTATCCTGTAGTACAGTATGGTGCCATTGGACTAGAAATTTTATAGAGACAAGAAGGCTAAGAGTGAAAGAGTAGAACTGGTTACAGGAAATAGGTTAAGATCAATCAAAATATTAGTTATAACTATAACACAATGTTAGCTGTTCAACGATCATTTTGCAATTCAACCGAATTGAACGGATGACAGTACTTGATAGTTAAAATATTAACGATTTAAGTATTAAATTGAATTGGGCTACTTTCTATTATATTTATCATTATCTAACTTTTCTATTGAAAATATGTGTTTCACACAATAATCCATAGAATTTTGAAGTTTTTTGGAGTTTTTACCATTACTGCAAAAAAAACAAACTTATTTCTTATTAGTGAGAATATATTGATTATTATAGTTTCTCTTTTCTTATTAATATAAGAATTTCTTTGAACTTAGTTTATGAAGTAATTTGCAAATTGAAATTCGAAACTGCTATTACTTTTGCATGAATCGAAATATCTAACAAGGATTGAAATTTATAAGCGTATTTCTTCTCTATGTTACCATATATATTCATTTCCAACTATTAATTGAGGTTTAGTTATTATCCATTTCATAAGGTTATTTGTTTGTAACATTTGTTCAGTGCATATTTCAAATGTATACTTGAATTATTTGATAGTCGGTTTTTAAAAAAATTTAAAAAAAAAATGGATATTTTAAGTTAAATCTTTCTTTTCCGGGATTACAAATGAATGAAAGTGGCAAAATGACAGGTGAGTTTTGCATGAGTATGTGTCTGTTTCGTGAAATATTTTTGGATTGCATTTGATAAAAAATAAGGATTGCTTTAATTTGATTATACAATGAATTTCTCGAAAGGTGATAGTAGTGTTGTTGTCTTTATTTCATTTCACGTATGTCGTTCCCGTAACTTCATGTGTATAAATTTGAGTCCATCTGCACTGGAAGCAAGGATTCATTGTTTTTTTTTACGTGCAGATGTGGTTGGTAGCAGTCCGAATGTTTTGGAACTATCAGCATTGCTGGAAAAACAGAATAAAGTACTATCAGCATTGGTTGGTGAATTAGAAACCTGTAAATCGGAGGTACTTTTTCTTCGAAGCAGAAATTCCCAACAAATCAACGAGAATGGTGCGCAGGATATGGTAATTCAAATTGCTATTCTGGTTTTGTTTACTTTGATTGCTGCTGTTTGCTTTGTCAAGTTGTGTGTATTTTTAATGTCATTCAATTTTACGAAAGTGTAGTAGTTATTGTTATTTCCAATTGTTTGCAGAAGCAAGCATATGCCGAGGATGTTTTGAAAGAATTTCGAAAATTTGGCGAAATCTTACCTGTTGGGAGTAAAAAGTTTCCAATATTAGGGAATTATTTAGAAAAGAGAGAAAAAACATACCTTGAGGCAGAAAATTTATCACGAGAAGTGGAAATTATGAAAACAGAGTTACCGAATGCAGTTGAAACGCATGCATTAAAACAGGTTTATTTTGCTTTTTTGTTTATTTTGATGATTTTTCTATTAAGTGACATATATTTCTTATGGTTTAAAAAAAAAAAAAAGAGCATTCTAAAATGAATTTGCTCAAGAATAGAATGCATGTGATTATATGTATATGTGATTCCGCAAATCATGTACTTAAATTGGATCAAAACAATCTTCAGATGCACATCGACCATTTGAATAAACTTATGGAAGAAGAACGTAAAGTAAGAAACGATGAATTTTCGAAACTGAATGATCTCTTGGTTGATAAAACACGGGAATTTGATATCTTGGATGCAGAAAACAGAGCTGTAAAGGTAAACTTTTCATTGTTCGGATAATTTATAATAAATTTCTTAGCACTGTTCTTTCTATACTTTTTCATGAAATTGCGAATGGAATGGAATGAATTTTTCGCTAACTTGTTCAGGTTTATCATGCTTGCGAACTCGCTGCGCTCTAAACATTAATTAGCTTCTGTTTCATTTCTTTTTATGTCCAAAGTGTCTTTCAATGATCAACTAAACGTTACATCGAGTTTCAAGAATTCTGTATTCTCTATCGTGCATTTTTTATTTGCTTTTTTTGCTTGTAAATTTTTCCATTTAATTATTTATAAGTTTTCATAATTGTTGAATGATCAAAATGCTTTAGGTTGCACAGTTTTTTTCGGATAAATTTATAAGTGGCGAATTTTTTAAGCATTCTTAGCTATTACTTATCTCAATGTTTTCAGGCACAGTTAAAAATATTGGAAGATTCGATTACTGCCAAAGAAAAACTTGTAAATGATCTAACGAAAGCAACTGCGAAAGAATTGGCAAAACGCGACGAAGAAGATAAAATCCTTGCAAGGAGACTCTCCGTTTTAGCTGATGAAAACACTACATTGCGCACTTCACTTCTTACTCTGGGTGCAAATGAACTATCACCACGTTAGTAAAATTTCATTTCTATAATATAAAGCATAAGGAGAAAATTTGCTTTGAATATAGACTGTTTGAATGCATAAAATCAGAGACAAAAGTTTTTCCGAAGCTTGAAGAATCATAAATATGTCCGGTAGCATTCTCTCATAGTTACGAATTGGGCGATGATGAAAAAACGAAGGGTGGGGGAAAGTGAGAGGTTCTACCATTCATTGAATCGGTGAATTGGTGATTGGATTTTATGAGAATGATACTTCAGTTATTTTGATGTTGACATTTTGTAGTATTGCTGATAGATTTGATTTTCCAGAATCCAAAAAACTTCTAAAGCAGCAACAGGACTTTATCGAAACTTTGAAGTCTGAATGTGAAATGCTGATGAATCGTTTGGTTAGAGAACGAAACGAATATAGGTGATCAAAGATTTCTTAAATTTTTTCTCAGGAATTTGCACAAAAATGAAGCATTATGTGTTATTGGTTTACTGACATTTTGTAGGAAGGAACGGAGACAATTGCGACGGCAAATACGTACTTTGAATGCTCGCCTTGAATGCTTTATATCTGGAAAGCAAGAATTAATTGATGCGTAGTTTTTTTAGCAGAATATTTTTCTTTTCAGTTATGATTTTTTTAATCACTTGCTTTTAATTGTCTTTATAGTCTTGTAATTATAACTTAAATTCTTTGGGATCCCGAGTAAAATTCATATTTTCGCGCAAATTATTTTTCGTTATCAGGATTTATTTCATTTTTAATACAAATTATGCTCTTCACTAACTTATCTTTTTAATTGTCATTGCATTTCTTATATGTTATGGAAAAACTTTACAAATATATTCTAGGAAATCGATCTATAGTTTATCCGCCCATGCGATACATGACAATTATAGATTAATTGTAAAATAGTTCTTTTACGCTATAGTTGCAAAAGAAAGAAGCTTAGTTCTTATTGGTTGTAAATGTTATTACACAATCATTTAGCATAAACGTACTTCGATCAATGCTTAAAAAAGTTTTTAATAAAAAAGTTAAATTTTTTTATGGTTAAAATAAATAATGACAGCTTAAGCTATGACTTTTGATGCATTGATCTTGTCCAAATGTGCACCATTATCAAAAAACCTCAAGTAATATTTGATTGTTCCTGATTGTTTTTGTTGGTAATTGTTTGCGTTAATTTTCAAAATTAATAGAAAATAAAATTCATTTGTGAGTTTCCATACTTTATACTAAGGATATATTCCAGCTTACAATGTTTCCTTCAATTTTGGATTGATAACAGCGTTAATTGTGTGAATTCACGAGGCATATTCGTGATTTTCCTCAAGTTTTCATTTTATCCGATTCATTGTCAAATTTATTGAAAATAGCTTGGTTATGTCATTTTTTTTCTAGGGATTTCGGAAATTGGTAGAAATAGTTTCATTTAATTTGATGGTGAGAAATAATTCAAGAGTAATATAGAAGCGTGTCACGTCCGAGGAATTTTTCTATATTTAAATGAAGAGTCAAAAAGATTTTTATTAAGAACAGAATTATATGCTGAAGAAAGTGGAATGGTATCATTGTTAAATTATGTAGTATAAAGAAAGTGGAATTGGTATCATTGTTAATTATGTAGTATATAATTAGTAAATGCAAACCACCAGAATATTCAATATTACTATTATATATCATTTATAGCGGTATTAAATTTCGGATAGAAGTGAACGAGAGAGTTTTTTTACTGCCATATACATTGATTAATTTAAATTTAAGAGTGCATGAAGATATCATAAAAAACTTTTTTGATTTTTTAATTTCACTTATTTTTTTTTGTCACTTTCAGATGAGTTTCAAAATTCAATTTGTTGATTAAGTATTGCTTTTGGTTCACTTGAGAAAGAGTTAATTCTGAAAGTTAATTAACTTTTGAGAGTTAATTCTTTTTAGCATTTGAAGATCTGTTATACAGTTGTTGAACTTGACTGTAGGAAATGAAATTGGTTGATTTTTTTTTTTTGTCAAATATACTCGTACTTGACATTTGTAAATACATCATAAACATTCTCTTATATTAGCTCTAAAAACTTTTTTGTTTGTTGAAATTTTGAAAGTGCGATGTTAAATTTATTTTCTTTCTCATAGAGTATTTTTTAAAATTAAATAATAATGAATTGAAAAGTTTTCAAAATTTCATGCAACAATAGAGATGTAAAAAACTTTGACAAATTATTTAAAACTAAAGCATTTATGCAACGAAATTTCATTGTCTTATATTAATAAATGACTGTGGAACGGATGGCATTATCATTGACCTCTGTCCGACAGAGTTAAAATTTGAGTAATTGTAAAAAATTAAATTTTCAAATCACTTCATGAGAAGTGAATCTGGAAAAAGCAACGCCTTGATACATCATAATTTTAAATCATCGAATATCTATTTTATTCAAAATGTTGAATACTTGAAATTCAGCACATAAAATATGTAAATAGATATCTTTTTTTTTTTTTTTATTGCACGCATGCATTTGTATTTCAGGAATGACATCTGAACATATTGTCTCCACTGTTTTGGAGAATGTTGATGGAATAACAGACTTAGCACAGCGAGCACTGAAAATTAAGGATGAAGCTAATCAATTTTTTCATGGTAATTTATTTTTTCTAATTCCATAATTAGAATTAATCATTTAAAAATTGCTAGCAAACAAAAAAAATTCTGTAATTCTTTTTTTTTTATTTTATTGGATTCTGTAATTATGTATGACTTTTTGCATGTTATATATTAATATTCGAGTAATATTAGGAGTAGTTAAATATGCTGTTAAATTATTTGGCAGCTAATGAATAATTTTATGTAAAATTCTTTTTATTAAATTTATCAATACTTTTATTATAGATCAAGCATATGATGTTGCTATCGAATTGTATACAAAAGCAATCGAATTGGATGATCAGCAACCACTGTTTTATGGTAATCGAAGTATGGCTTACTTGAAAAAAGAATTGTACGGTAGTGCGCTAGAAGATGCAAATATGGCCTTGAAACTTGATCCTAGTTATTCGAAGGGTTATTATAGGCGTGCGACAGCCTATATGGCTTTAGGAAAATTAAAACTTGCTCTAAAGGATTATGATACGGTATATTTTTATTGTTAGCTTCACTGCATTATTTTAATTGGTATCAAAGTTGTGTAAATGGCGGTGGAATTTTATGATGAAAAAATATCAGGCATCGATAGTAAAGTTTGTTATTTATCATACTTGAATTCATAATATGCTATATTTTATTAGAATAATTATTGCAGGTACGTAAAGCAGTACCAAATAATATTGATGCTAAACAAAAATTTGATGAATGTCAGAAACTGATGCGAAGGATAGCATTTGAAAAGGCAATATCAGTGGATCATGACAAACGTAGCATCGCAGAATCTATAAATATTGATACAATTGGTTATTGTTTTTTCTTCTAGTTGGGATAGCTTTTAAAAATAAAGGAATTAGCACAATTGATGTCGAAGATTGTTTTGAAATAATAGATAATTTGACCAAATTTGAAAGTTACAAAATGCAATGGCGAACATTATTTTCTTCATTGTCCTTTCAGAAGTGGAACCAACATATGACGGGCCTGTGCTTGAGAATGATATCACGTTAGAATTTATGAAAAAACTGATTGAAACGTTTAAAACGGAAAAGAAACTGCACAAAAAATACGCTTATAAGGTTTTATTTTGTTTTACTGGACGAATGCTTGAATTTATAAATTTCGATTTTCATACTTTTTAATTTTTGGCTTGATTTAACTTTCATTTTTACTTTTTTCTATTATTAAAAGTAGATAGAAAGTACATTTCAGATTTCGAAACTAGTTTTTCTTAGATTTATAAATGGAACTTGCCTGGTACAATCGTATTAGACTTTTCTTTTGCAGATTCTGACTTCCAAGATTTTCTTCATTTACTTCTCAAATTTGAAACTTTCCTTCCCCTATTAAAAATGATTTTTTTCGTTTGAATTCAAATCATTTAGCATATTTTCACGAATATTTTTATATTTCAATATGTAATTCGTATTTTTCAGATACTTTTGGGGATTAGGCGACTATTTGGTGAATTGCCAACACTTGTAGAAATCACAGTACCACCAGGGAAGAAATTTACGATTTGTGGTGATATTCATGGACAGTTTTATGATTTATGTAATGTGTTTGATTTAAATGGATTGCCTTCAGAAACAAATCCATATGTAAGTTTAACCTTTGGAATGGATTATTTCTTTTTTTTTTGCTGGAAGAGCCGAATTCGTCTATTATTTTTTAGCTTTTTAACGGTGATTTTGTTGATCGCGGCTCATTCTCAGTTGAAACGATATTTACTTTATTCGGATTTAAACTTTTATATCCGGAGCACTTTTTCATGTCACGAGGTTGGTGTATTTTATTGAATTTTTTTTTCATTATTAGAAGAAATCTATGTCAGACTAAAAATTATTGTAGAAAGGCAAAGAAAATCGATCATTTGTTTCGTGGAAGTTAATTAAATTTAAATTAACTTACTATTTTAGTTTGAAATAGTTGGATCAAAAGGCGAGATGAAAACGGAAAAAAACTTATGTTTCGTTTTTTAATGGTTTCTATTACGAAATTACTGTTGTAGGTAATCACGAAAGTGATGTAATGAACAAAATGTACGGTTTTGAGGGCGAAGTGAAGAGTAAATATACAGCTCATATGGCAGATTTCTTTACGGAAATCTTTAATTACTTGCCGCTTTGTCACTTAATCAATAATAAAATATTTGTAAGTGAATTTTCAATCGAATCAAACCTAAAAATTTGTTTTTAATTCTTTTTTTTCTTAAAATTTTTAAATATTTAGATCTAACTATGTAACAAACTCGTTTTGAGATAATTATAACGCTAGCTTTTGCTATCAGTTTAAAATATTGAACCATTTTTTTGCTACCCGTTGATAATGCTTTATTTACATATAATAAATACCGTTTTCTTTGTCTAAAAGAACTTGAAAATAAACATTTCAGCATAATTTGCTAAGAAGATTTGGATTTTTTCTTACTTCTGTCCCTATCTTAGTAAAATATTAAAATTAATTAATTGGTAGGATGTTTGCATATTTTTCCCTTTGCGGTAGAATTTTTTCAACTCTTTTGTTTAATCATAGAAAGTCGTTGTTTACTTATATAAGAGATTAAGATATTGCAGTTCTTGTAAATTGTTTTCGATCCAATTTTCACGAATATTTTTATCCATTTCTCATTTTCATTAATTGTTGTTTAAATTAAGTTCAGGTTTGCCATGGAGGTTTATTCAAGGATGACGATGTTACCATGAATGATATAAAAAAGACAGATCGGGTTCGTCAGCCACCGGATGAAGGTTTGTTTTCTATCATTTTTTAAAACAATGTTTTTGTATCATTTTGCTTTTTATCATCAAACTAATGTATTTCTTAAATTTCTATGAGGAGAATGATGTTTGTGTCAGAAATGACACGGCATAATGTGCCGAACTGTGCTCCGGTAATGGTATAAGAATTTCGAAGTGCAGGTCTCAACGTATTATTTTTTTCGACAGGAAATTTCGAAGTTGATCATCAGTTGGATGAAGGATTATTTCAGGGATAATGTGTGATTTGCTTTGGTCTGATCCCCAAGATATGAATGGTAGATCAGCATCGAAACGTGGAGTTGGTTGCCAGTTTGGTCCTGATATAACACATAAGTTTTGTGAGACAAATGGTCTCGACTATGTTGTAAGGTACTATTTTTTCATAATTCTAGTACTGATTTGATAAGGAGCCATCACACAATGTGAAGATATCCGATCGATTTCGAAGCATTTCATTTATATCATTATCACTCTACTTTTCTTACTAATACATGAGCTTCGTTGTATTTTTTCTGATTATTGAAATTCCATTTTTTTTTTGTAGAAGTCATGAGGTAAAACCAGAGGGATATGAGGTACATCACGATGGTAAATGTATTACCGTGTTCAGCGCACCAAATTACTGGTATTTTTTTCCTAATAATTGAAAAAAAAATTCAGATTTTTTTATGTATTTGAACTTATCTCAATCAGTTATTGAATTTTAAGATAAAAACATTGCTGTTGCTAATATTTATAATTTCTTCAGCGACACAATGGGGAATAAAGGAGCATTTATTACAATAAGAGGCGATAATTTAGTACCGCGCTTTACTTCATTCACTGCAGTGGATCATCCTTCAGTAAGTAGTTTTAGATTTGTTTGCAATTGTTTTAAATTGCTCGTTCGAAAACTGTCCAAATAAATTTGGGTAAATAGAACAGACAAAAAATAAGCTACTGTAATTTCTATTTCGTAAGAAGTAAACTCTTTTAATTACCATGAATTTAAATCACTTTTGAACCAATTTGTCTCCTATATTAAGATTTAGCACGACTGGTTTAATCTCGAAATATATTTATTATGCAGCAGCGAAATAGATTCCTTAAGCCGCAAATCTCTAACTCAATTGTCTGCAACGTGCTCTTAACTATTTGTTCATTTCTTTATAAGTTGGAACTTACAAATCTTATTCGTTCCACGATCATTTAAAGCTTTCATTGATCCCATGTTAGAAGTTCTGCTTTATATATTTAGATATCATCAATAAATCAGTTGCTGGCTATTATTCTCCGGTCTGACTGTACTAAGATGCCATAATTAAATTTTATTAGTAAAGTGAAATTTTTTGCATTCTGAGAAATCTTGGTAAATGAACTATTTTCAGGTAAGGCCAATGGCATATGCAAGCAGTTTGTTTGGTTTTTCATAGCATTTGACTTAATAATTTGCCCATGTTTGTTTGTTTATGAGTATGCTTTGCTGTTATACATTCAAATGTTGAAATATTCAGATGTTGAAAATGCAAGAAATAAATATTTGCTGTTATTTTAATTTCGTCATTGTCACACAAAATTCAATGTTTTTCCATTACGCATTCGCATTTCTTTTATTCATTATATTTTAAAATACTTGACAATTTCCTGTAACTTATGATTCAACTAACTTATTGCACAATAATTGCAAAAATTTAATAATGATTCGATTCAGATTCGTGATAAAGTAATGGGATATTTACTACTATTATTACCACTACAGTAACTAACTACAATAAATTACAATGAATTATTTAAATACTTAAAATTGTTATAGGATATTTTTTTTTTCAAAATATTATGCACAAACTTAGAGATTAATAAAACTAGAATATATGTATTGCATTCAATTCTTTGCTATATCATAAGTCAGAAATATCAAAAGCATAGTAACTTCATCGCTTCACATATTTAGAAAACAATGTTTGTCCGTGAAATTACACTTTTGAAAGTAATAGAATAAATAGTGTTAATGTTTGTCTGATTAAAATTATATTGCAGTGAAATACAAATTTCATTTCTCGTTTTCTCTCTAGAGAAAATATTTTCGAAATTTCTTCACGATTCCAAATAATCTGTTGGGAATTCCACGTGAAATTTACTGCAAAGTCGATGAGGATTCAATTTACAATGGATAAAGTCAAGTTGATACGCAACGTTACGATGAATGTATAGCCTGGAATCACTGTTGAATGATTCATCATTCAAAGTTTTACGATTTGGTATAGCTGAAAGGGATGGTAAGTTAAAATCAAATTATCAGCTACCTTGTTATCCCAGTGATAATATCGAAATAATCGAAGTAGATAGTATCGTAAGCACGTATATGTCATATATCTCATCTTTGTAAAAATGTTAATGATACAAATCGTTATACTGTATCATCCAACGAATTGTTGGAAGGTTAAGTATGATACTTGTAATACAATTTTATATAGAAATATAAAATTGGAATAGGAGTTAAAATGAAATTTGATGAGTTATGAACTTTGTGAAAAGATGAAATAATCAGAAAACGAAATTATTGTAGGAACGAAATAGCGTCTAAAAAGTATCAGATTTTGTTACGCTTATGTTTAAGGTAATTAAATCTTTGTCACCGTTGGCACAACGACGAGTTCTCGCTGCATTGAACGATTGTTACGAAAATGAGGAAACACGAGGAGCAGTTGCATTTGTTAGAAATGTGAAGCCAATACTGCAAAAGGGACCTCAGTGAGCTTCATTTCGTTCTTTCCTGTTTATCGTAAAATTTCGACGAATCGTTGAGCACAGAAGCTGTCTTCAACAATGCTTGATGTCATTATCGGCCAATAAATTCTGGAAAAAAGAGAATTAAATAATTCAGATCTTGTTTTAGCCAAACTGTTTCTGTGTTGAAATGATCTGAGAAAACCCACTTCAGTTCTTTTCATTAAGTTATCCTAATATCTTAAACCAGTTTACTCCACTCATCGTTTCAAATAGTTTTTTTTTTGTACATTTGAAAAAAGCAATTTGCCAAGCTCTTTCAAAGAAGTACAGTGAATTAATCAAAATTAGTAAATCAAAGCATTGTAAGTTAAAATAAAGTTTAGATGTGGTCTTGTTGCTGTGCAAATGGTCGCCAAAGCATACGATCTTCCAATTCGAAATGTAGATGAAATCTTGCAATATGCTAAGCTGAAAGGATATACAAATCATGGTGAAATGTTTTCCGGTAAGCTTAGCTTTCTTTTTTTTTGCATATATTTGTCATATCACTTGGATTTGTTTATCAATAAAATTACTGCAGAGTATTTCTGCTATACAAACAGCTCCTTTGAATACTTTAAAAATAAACCTTTGAGGGATTTCTGATTAAAAATATTAATTTTACATGAGTGGTATTAAAATTATCACTTTCAAACATTTAAATCATCTTTTTTCCTCATTAGTTTTTTCAGTTTTGTTACAGCTCTCTCGTTTTTTAAAGTAAAATAAATTCCACATAATATATAGAGTAGGATTAACCGGTAAATGATTACCTCAAAAAAATTCCCCATACAAATGTATAGTTTTGATTTGCAATCATCCCAGCTGATTGGTTAGCTGATATTATGGTTTCATTTTGGCCAACATTGAATGTGGCAGTCGAGAGCCTTCCATCTGCAGCTCAAATGGAGCAGCTGATTGAAGAAAATGCATTTTTATTAATACCATATGATTGTGACAAGAATCATCAGCCAAGCAATCGAGGAGGACGTAACGCTCACTGGTGCCTTGTTGTTAGTTTTGTTCAATTGAAAATAATAGCTAGATTTAAATAAAAAATATGAATATGAATATATGGGTAAGCAAGAGAAGGAGAACAAATAGGAAAGAATGAGCAAGAGAATAAGGCATTTGAAAATATTCAAAATATTTCTATTTTCAGGATTTCCGGATAGTGAAAATTTATCTTAAATATTGGCAGTTTTATTTTCTTATACTATCGGTTCCTTTTTTCAGATAGGATTTCTTTGTCCTATAAAAGAATTGGAAACGGTAATATGGAATACGACAATAGCTCATACTTGTTCCAAAGCTACACATGTGTTTTGTATTCATGGCAAAAGTTGTCATTTAGCTGTATGGAATTATTCACAACTCGTTGCTAGTAATTTTAATTTACATGAAGCATCGGCGAAAATGATCGATTATGTAATACCGTCAAATAATCTTTCAACACTTCGAAATCGCTGCCTTATTGTTCGCTATCAACGTGATACCTCTACTTTTAGTGCTATTTCCTAATTTTCTTATCTATATAAAGGTTTCACTGATTAAATATTCAAATTTATTTTCTCTTTTTATTCATTTTTATTTTAGCAATATCAGCATCATAGAAATTAATCAAGTTTTATAATACGGTATTTCAAAATAATAATGAAGTAGAAATTAGTTCCGATGCTTTCATTGTCCCATTTTAATAAATTAGCTAAATATCATTAATTGAAAATTTTGAAATAAAACAATATATAAAAACTGAATGAATTATGCGGCAATTGCTGAAATTGTGTTTTATGGAGATGTCGATTATTTTTAATTACAGAGAGTTAATGAAGTTCTTAAAAATAGGGTGAGATTCATGATATGTAAATGTCTAATGTAGCATGATTGGATTGAAATGATCGATTGTTTAATCTGACTGCATTAATAGACAAACAAACAAACAAAAAAGGACTCAATAAGGCCTTTTGAAAGTGATCACAAAATTAGCTTTCTGTTAAATTATGCTTAAAAAGGCAGTGATCTATCTAACTGTTGAAAATCTTCCAAAACAAGCAAAATATTGGACGGAGTTCTAGCAAACTAAACGCCACTTAATACATTTACTCCATCAAAAATGATATCAGATTGTTTGCGAAAAAAAGATATTACGAATAATAGTCAATCATCTAGAATATTTAAGTTCTGCATTAATTAGAATAAACTAATAATGATCACCGAATTCACAAAGAAAGGGAAATATTTTGAAGACATAGATGGACCAGTTTTCTGAAAAGCAATTTAAAAATTTACAAATTTTTAGTAAATGTTAAAATGAAATTCTTTTATTAATGCTTTAGATTTTTTGAGTGAAATTAATCTAATCTTTCAATGCTCTCTCGAAGATATGAACGTACGTTTATTCTGATTATCATTTATTACTATTCTCATTAAGACTACCAGTATTTACATGGGTTTTATAAATTCCCAAATTTCATACTTGTCATTTATTTGTTTATAGCTAAAGTTGTAGCTAAAATAAGAATTTATGCAGAAAAGTCACCAAGTGGGAGATGTATTAAAAAAATTTGGAAAATTTCGAGAGTTAAGTACAAAATTGTATTGGAAAATGTATCAAAAAATGACTTCAAGAATTCCTTCTTCCTATACAAAAAATATAAATGACATGATGTGAAGTCTTTTACACATTTATAAATTTGCGAAAAAGAATAAAATGAGCAGATCAAATTGATCACTGAGAAGAGTAAATAAATGTTATATTAGCAGTGTTGTTAAAATTCCAATTAATAAAATTTAATCAATGCTTAGTTAAACTTATTTTTCTACGCCAATGATACACTGTTAAATTTTTCCCTTTTATACTAACTTTATCAGAAGAAATGATTGTAAAAGGCAATATATAGTTGAAATATATTTGAAGCAATTTTGTTTGCAAGTTTTTATACAATTTGCATTAGTCGAATGAATTAATCAATCTATGTGTCATTTGTCATGTTTTTCTCTCTCTACGAATATGATTCAGGTGGATCAATCGGTTTTTCGAAATATTCATTCACTACATGAATAACCTGTAAACAAAAAGAAGAAATTTATTTGACAAATTTGAAAAGATCAAAGAAGCCTTGAAGATAACAAATATAATTCACAGCAAGATCAAAAACATTTCTTGTTGAAAAAATATTTCAAAATGTTTATAAAATTTCTCTGTTTTATCAATTTTTTTTTTATTGAAAAAGAAAATGTTGCCTGATTTTAAAAATTTATTTGAAATTTGTTATTTCTGGAACAAATTAAAGTGAATTAAAATGATCATTCACACATAATAAAAAGATAACTGTTGAAAGTCAGCAAATAAATTCTGCAATGAGTTAGGAAAAAAGATATGATGTTGATAGGTGAGCAGTCAAATTATATTACAATTCATAATGATGGCTTACAGTTTCACCAGTAGCAGTTGAACTTGATGATTTATTTGACAGTGTTGTTTGTTCAGCAAAAGGATAAAGATCT
This sequence comes from Mansonella ozzardi, assembly GCA_029876185.1. Lineage (NCBI taxonomy): Eukaryota > Metazoa > Nematoda > Chromadorea > Rhabditida > Onchocercidae > Mansonella > Mansonella ozzardi. Next base: position 24,086 of record JARVGP010000126.1, read on the forward strand.
TGATGCTGAGGCTGTTGTCCGTTTGTCCAACTATATTGTTTGGTTATCCTGAATTATTGAGTAACTTTTTTTCACAATTACTTAATTTACATAAGTGTAATCTAACCTTTCTTTATTTTGTGGATGAGTATTTTGCTCGACATCAAGCCTTTTTTTAGCATCTTCAATCCATGAGAAGCCCACATTTTCTACCAGTGAGATCTGAATTAGTGATATTTCGCGATCTTGAAAGTTTTTCATATTATTAGTTGTAATTAAATTTTCAACTTAATTTAATCCAAATCAAAAAAAAAATAGTGATTTTTCTCTTAACTTATTTAAGGCTTGTTTCAGCACTGAACAACAATAATTACTATCGCACTGCAATTTATTTATTCGAGATGAGAATTTATCGAGAGTTTACACCAATGTTTTTACGAAGGAATGGGAAAATTCTTCATAGAGAATTAAATGATTCTTAATTTCGAATAATATTTACCAACATGACTCTCTAACCTCTGTGTCATGATTGTGTTTTGACGGAACCTTCTGTTTCGGCTTCAAAAATTTACCAAAATTTTGAGTATTATTATGTTGCTTTTCCATAACTGTGTCAGTTTGATGAATAGAATCATCAGTATCATCATCGAGACCTCGAGATTGTCTTGTTTTTGATTCCGTCGCAGTAAGAGATTTCGGCGCACAAAATGGTTCATCTGTAGAATAAATAAAAAATAAGGTATCATCTAAAGAAAAAACAATATGGGTAAAATGACGATTTACCCAGGAATTTAATTGATAATATACCCGCTGCATAACTTTATATTTCAGTTGAATTCATTTTTCAGCGAGCTAAGAAAAGAAAAGAGTTCAATCAAAAGTTCATGATGATAGAAATCACTGTTCCTTAAAATTTCAACGAGATCATTGAAAAATTTGCAGTTTATCTATTTATCTGTTTGTTCAATGTACAAAATAGGTACAAAATGATCTAAGAATTAGATCAAGAATTTTAAACTTAATTTCTTCTTGAAAAAGAAAACTTTCTCGGAAAAAAATGAATCTTATTTCAAATATATTAAATAGTACCATTTCTTAAATCTTATGGATCATGTTAAACAGCTTACGAGGAAATAAAACGCGATCATACATTTATATTCACTTCGATCTTGAGATAGTTTATGTAAATTTTTAGAGATTAATAATAATAATTAATAATAATAATAAATAATAAACAATCAGTATTAATATTATGGTAATGATAAAATACTTCTGAAAGTGTTTCTATTTGCCAATTCCTCTGAGAAACTTTTGCATGTGGACGCAGTACCATCACTTTTTTTGGCCGGTTTATAGAAAATGTCTATTCCAGAAGTGGAAATGCGATGAATGCGAGTTCGATTATCCTAAGGAAAGGTAATGAAAAGAAAAAAAGATGAAATTATAAAATATTTCGATTTTAAAATATTGCAAATCAAATTTATTAGAAATGCATAATTGATGTTGTTACGTCGAGAAATCCTGCAGATATATTTCTTTCTAAATTTCCACGATTTTGCTCAATCCATCGTTTTGTTCGTTTTACTGGCGATATCATTGGGATAAACTCGATAGCTTCATCATTCTTTCTAAAAATTTCATAATTTTACAAACAAAAGTAATCAAGAGTGACAATGCCATACAATTTGATGATAACAACAAAACTATTTTCCTCGTTTTTTTTATCACATCGAAATAAATATACAGAAGCGAAAATGGACTTTAAGACTTTCACTAGGAATTACATCATGATTTCAAATTCAGTATTATGAATCCAATTTATTTGGATTCCAAATCTGATATTAAGAAAACTGTTTGTTTCTATTCTATTTGAGATGATAAAAACTAATTGTTCATTTTTCATTTAATATTAAACCTAGTCATTTTATTCAATATTCGAATAAAATATTTGATAATGCTATCTTATCTGCGAAATAATTCGAACTTAGCTGCTCCTGTTAGTGAAAAATTTTCTTTTTAAAATTTGATTTCAGCAATAACAAACCGATGGCGGAAAAGTTGAACGTTAGATTTATATTCTTCAACATCGCTTTGCTTCATTTTGTTATCCTTTCCACTTGATATGATACGAGTACGAATTGTTTTAAGTATTTTACGTTCAATGATTAATGGAGGAATCTGAAAAAGTGAGAGAAAAAATTTAAATAGCATTTTTCTCTTATATTTCCCGTGAAATATCTCGATAGAACTGACTGATAAGATTGCACCAAAAAGAGATTAAAATAGTGATTTAATAGTTGTATTTGTTGGAGGAAAGAATTCCTGATAGAAACTATCGATTAACACATTTGATCATTATTTATACCTCCATAAAGTGGATCATATCTTTACTTATGTCAAATGTTCGACAATGTATCCGTATCTTTGTCTATGGAAGTCAAAATATTAGGAAAAATCAGAATATCAAGAAAATTCTACGATTCATGTTTGAGAATAACTGTTAACTAACTTCGATGGTAAAAGCTATTAAAGAAGCAGCAATCAGTGATAAGAGTGATATTTCTATTGCAAAAATGATAAAATAATAAGGTGATAATGGCATCATAGCTGAACGACGTGTCCATATAAAATAGAGCAAAATTGGTTCATGTGATAAATAAAATCCATAAGATAGTCTGAAAAAGTACCAATTTTCATTCTCAACTAAAGTATTTAATTAATTATAGGAATTGAGTTTTTTTTTAAACCATAAACATACAGTGATAGACAACGACTTGCAAAAGTTGCACTGAAATCTTCACGAAAATTTAATTTAATACCTGGAGAAAACGACCCATTTATCCGAAGCCAGACATTTATGTATCACACTCAAGTGACCACGTTCACATAGCCAAACAAATAAGGCCAAACCAAGTGCCCAAATCACTCTGACATTAACAGAAATGTTCAGTAAATACTTTCAGAAATTATTGATGGAAAAAGATCAGCAAACTTTTATATAAATCAAACTTTTCAATGATTCTACAGGATGAATTCTGAATATGGCTTCAATGAATTCAGTGAAAAAACATTTTAAAAAATTTCAGAAGAAACCTGAACGTGGCAGCGTAAAAAACGGAAAATATGCTGAAGTTATTTGCATAATTTGCCCCAAAAAATGAAAAGGATAGCATGGCAAAAGATGCAAAACGAGCAATAGCTATTTGAGTTGTTGAATGAGTTTGCTTTGATTTTTTTGATGAAAGCAACCAGCCGAGAAGGATTCCTGTAAACACTTCTGTGTTCATTCAGGTGTGCTATAAAGTTATTCGCAGATAAATTATTTAAAAGCAAACTTATTTATCAAAAATTAGTCCTGCTCTGCGTAAGAGTAACATAATGGTAAGATGGAAAAATAATAGACTGAACATTATAGAATAAAGCTAAGTAAAAACATTTTTTGATTTAATTTTAAAATTTTTCTTTGCCTTTTCTTAAAATTTTCAAAATAAAATTTTTAAATTTTCCCTATTACATTTTTCATTTTTAATTCTTGTAATCAAAATTGATTTAGAGATAAAAGATGAAAGACAGAATGTAAAATATCGTCTATCAAAATTTACCAATTAGAAATGGGCCAACTCTTCCTTGTGGTACAGCATATAAGTACCGAAATATTTTTTCCATCTCTTCTGTTGCTAAGCCATTATTTTGTAGAATTGCTGAGATAACTGTTGTTGGCAATCTGTAAAAGTGAATATTGTTGTGAACTGAATGATTCGAAACATTTCCTCGAATATTAATTAAAATATGTTATGGCTAATAATAGAATTTCAAAAATGAAATCATCACTTAGTAGTTCACAGTGAACAATAATTACGTATAATTCCACTTTTAAGAAATTGGAAACATAAAATATTTTTCTTTTTTCTTTTTTTTTCTTCTTCTCAACTTATTATCTTCTCTACTCTTCCGACGGTTTGTCACAGAAACGAAACTTGAACATTAAAACGGAAAAATATTGCTTGAATAATACAATGAAAAAATACTACTTAAATAATATTATTACAGCAACTCGATAAATAATCGATGATATTATGGCAATGATCATTAATACGGTAGCAGCTGTTGATACAGTATGCAGCAGTAGTAAAGCAATTGGAGCTACCTAAAAATGAGCTTAAATTTTACACAAGTACACTTTAATTACCCTAATTAGAAAGAAAGAAAATATTCGAAACTACAACAATAATGCTATGACAATGGAATATATTAAGGAAAGAATATCTGACTGAGAAAAGTTTAAATGTGAGATTTTTTGAAATCTTTAAAATACATTGACATTATAGCGTGATATTTTTCTAAAAACTACGCATGATAATAAAGAGAATTTAGAGGCTAAAAAATGTTTTTCTTTTTCTCGTTATATGAACTATTTTTGTGCCATCACAAAATTAAGCAAAACATCGAAATCTATTAACTGTTAGAGGAATATTTATAGTCTGATTTTCTGAATTGTCAAATATTATTTCACTGTGAAAGATATCGCTAAGTCCTATGAATCGAAAAGAACGAAAAAAAAAACAAGTGGAATAATGCAAAAATAAGAATATCATGCTTTAATCATATTTTCCAAGAATGCAAAATGGCCATAAGAAATAAGTTATAATGAAAGATAACGCTAATTGATGGTATTTATTGTAAATTTAATTTTTTTTTTTGTTTTAAATGTAATAATTGTTATATATTACATTAGAAAAGCAAAAAATCTCAACGGAAGAAATTTTATTGAAGTCATAATCTTTTTTGAAAAAGTGTCTCAATTTCAAAGTTTAACCATGTAAAATTGTGTGTCCAAAGCCAGGTACCACATCCAAGGCATGCATTCATTTGGAAAGAAATTGCTCACAAAAAGCAATTGTCGCCAAATATCATCCTTATCACATCGTGCGCCAAAAATTCCTACAATTTTTTGTCTTAAAACAAATATATTTCGTTAAAATTTAATCATTTTAATATAACAAAGACAATTTTGAAATGTAACAATCTAAATTTATCATATCTTTTTTGTGTACATCATACGTCATCTGTTAGTTAATAAATGGGCAAATTGATCAACTGTCTGAACTGTTTTTTTGATATTTTAGATTTTGTTGATAGAGCAAATCGATCTTTTTTTTGGTTTTTATGAGATTTTTAAATTTTCTTTTAAATTGCACTTCAAACCTTAAAGAGAGTTATTACTGTTACTGTAATCAATCCAGATATTGAAAAAAAAAAAAAAATTATTTGTACCTGCTCATATTTAATTATTTTAATTCAATAATTTGAAACTTTTTGTGAAATTAGTTGGAAGAATTAATTTAAAGCAAACCATTTTGTTTAGACCACATTGGTCCGTCACCAATATATTGGAAAATGAAGTAAATGAAAAGTAATATGATAACATAAGCTGGTAGTAGACGAATAAAACGATGAAACCAAAGCATAAGCCATCCACGCAATGATAAGGCTGTTTGTTTAGATCGATGTTGTTTTTGTTGTATGATACGACGATGAATTTTGTATGCTAATACGGTAGCAGATATCAGTAAAAAGGAATCAATCGAAAGTGATGAATTGAAAATAATTTCAGAAAGTCTTCCGTTAGCTTTTAATGAGTCCCACAACTGTCGAATATTTCCAACATATTCCAGTGAAAATAATTGTGTATGGCCAATTACTACCTAAAAAAATTCCTTTCAAATATCGACTATTTTTTAAATTTTAAATTTAAACACAAAATTTATTTTTCTAGTAAATGATTCTAATGAAAAGTTAAGAAAAGCTACTGCCTTTTCTAAGATTGCTTTAATCTGTGTAAAACTGTTTGTTTCGACTGATGTTGTTTTTGTTGCATGATACGACGATGAATTTTGTATGTTAATACGGTAGCAGATATCAGTAAAAAAGAAAGAATAAATAAATAAAGAATAAATTTAGGATAAAAAAAAGAATCAAAAACAAAAAACAAATAACTAAAGTGGAAATTTTTCTACTCATATATGAGTAATTTATGGCATGTAATATTCTTACATTTCAAATTTAAAACATTAAATTTTATTGCTAAAGAAGAAATACCAGCATTTTAGCTAAATCTGGAATTAAAAATTTTTATTTTTCCACCAAATGAGCTATTTTAAAATGTGAATTAACCAAAGAATATAATAGAATTTCATCCAAAATACTTATTCATTGACATAAAATGATGAAAAACGATAATTGTTACTATAGAAAAAAGAATTTTAGAAAAATATTACCCAAAATGCACTTAATACTCGAATACCGTACAATGAGTTCAGGTGTCGATTACGTGGACGTATCAAATGATGATAAGTGGAATATATACTAAATGCATGTATCTAAATTTATAACATAAAGAAATGAATCATTCATTTTTAAATTATTTTGCAGCAATTACATATTATTGCGTTAAAAATATTACTATTAAATAGGAATTAAAGCTTCATTCAAAGTCTGATACAAATTTAAATTTAAAAGAATCGTATTGTATCTGAAATACGGTCACATCAACAGATGTAATTAATATTTAGTGCAAATACTACGTGTTTTTCTTGTGATTCTTTCTGAATTGAAATTTCAAATGAGTAGGATAATTTGATGTGAAAAACTTACACAATTAAGGATACAATTTGATTTCTTCAATGTTTTTTGCACAGATGGTATACTTTTATATGTAAGAGCTTGTGAAGGAGCATCACTGTATATCAAACTATTTGTATCATCCTGGATGTATGGTGATGTAGAGTTTGAGGATACTAGAGATGTTTTAACCGGTCGTCTTTTAATATGATTGTAACTTCCAGATGATTCTGTAAGTTATGCAAGAAGTGAAATAAATTCATTTCAAACATCACTTTTTCTGCGTTACATTGAAAGAATTCTATTAAATTAACTTTAATACTTGAAGTTTGCAATAAAATCCATTACTTGAGATAATTGTAAAAAATATAAAAGAGATATTAGCCGGAAAATTGAAATTAAGAAACATTAACCGGAAAATGAAGCACTCATCAATTTATGTTGCTTAAATTGATGCTGAATTACTGATATAATTAAAAAATGAACAAAGTGAAGGACGGTTATAAAACAGATGACACAATAATGTTTTGTAGTATTACACAGATTAAATATTAATATTACTGCCATATATTTTCAATATAATATTTTTGATGAGGAACTTTTTTTATTCATTGCTGTTTAAAATTTGTAAGATAAAATATCAACATTTAATAAATTCTAAATTAGCTGGTATTTATTGAGAGTACTCTTTTTGCTTCTATCTGATCAGCAACGCAATTATTGCGCTTTATTGCGATTATTACGCAGTTATACAGCCCGACTTAAATTTCTAGTAAACCTTCTAAAGAATAGATAATTACCGATCAGTTGTCTATTATCATCAATCAATTGTTTTTTTTTCAACTTTTGAAAGTAAAATTTGAACTGATTGACAAAGACATAATTTTACGCAATTCTTTCGAAAAATCAAAACGATATAATTTTTCAAAAGAATGAAACAGTACCGGTTTAAAATAATTATGGGAGTACTAACTGTTTGTAGTTTATTAGTAGCAGTTGGAAAGAGTTTTATTTTTCGCAAATTTGAAAAGAATGTAAGAAACCTTCATTGACTACATATTTTCCGCTATGTCGTTTACGGTAAAGATCAATTGAAGTACCACACACTACCAATAAAACGAGAACAGCAAAGATAGCAAGAACTGTCCACTGCAAAATGAACGGTAATCATTCTTCGAAATTCATGGAAAAAGTTTTGATTGAAGTTTAAAAAGAAAAAAACCACCTGTGGCACATCAAATATTTCGAAAAATGAATCTTTTTGCTCGAAGCATTCAATAGTTGAATCGTTGGAAATTTCAATGCCGAAGGTTTTCTCCACAAAAATGGAGAGAGTGGGTAAAATGTTATTTATGGAACGTTCACTACAGCGAATTGGTAAGCACATCCCTGTTTTTGCAAATAATGTTATTTTGCATATTTTTGAAATTAACAATTCAAAAAATAAGAAATTGGCTTAATATTAAAAGATAAAGAATATTTATTACTGTTTAAGTTGTATTTTAAATCTGTAACTGTCTAAATTTGATTTAAAAATATTATGGCTAAATTATCTGCAAACCGTAATAGAGAGGTATTTGGTGTTGTTGCATTCCATATGCTTCAACATGAATATTCGCTCGACAGTAGTGTACAGACTGATTTATGGCATTTGCTTTCGATATGCTTTGACATTGATCATAGGCACCAAGCCAGAAAAATGGGCCTGATGAATAAATGCCAGCAGGCGGATGACCCCAAGCATCCAGAGCTTGTGATACATATTCATGATTTTTTGTTATATAAACATCTGCAAAAAAATTTTAAAAAAAATAAAACTGAAAAAAAAGCAAATGAATTTTCGAATTTCATTTCCACTTCTAACTTAGAAATAAAAGTATGCTTCGGATTAGATCATTCAAAAAGCGAATTTTAATTTGAATTTGACAGAAAAATCAACTTTAGATAATTTAGAAATCAAGAAAAGAAATTTAGATAGAAATTAAGAAAAGAAACGACGAAGACCGAAATTTTAAACTAGGATTGATTGAAATTTAAACTGATATTTCAAATTCAAAAAGTATTAACTTTGTAAATTTATAACTACGAAATGAAATAAATTTCATGATCAGAGAAAAATGAATTACTGAGGCATTGTTTTATGTGTGTTTGATTCTGACCAGTCAAATGACAATACATTGTGATCAGTAATGCATATGCAGCAGAATCAATTAATTCATCTAAATCCTCAATGCATTCATCGATCGCATCTGTAAGTTATCATAAATTGATCATATCAGGTAAGTGAATGGATAACTTCGGACTGTAATTTTTATTATGACATAATTTTTTTGATTTTTTTCCAATGCAATATGAAACTTTTGTTTAGAATCTAACAAGAAGTTTCATTATTCATCATAATTGCTTGATTAATACCACAAAATTATTAGGACATAAAACTGATTAGATAAACTATTTAAACTGTAAAAAAATTTTAGTTTTAAAATTCATCAAAAGAGAAAACGATTCGCATTTCACGACACATACCAGTTGTTACAATTGTCTCATTGAAAGTCGTCTTGATAAGTGTCGAAATAAGCGAACGCCTAAAGAATTTCGACAAGTTTTCGGCAACTTTCGTCTCTGAAATAATATTACTTACTTGCGAAAACGTCGAGGAGAATTTTAAATTTGTAAATTATTGAAATTAAAAAACAAACAAATAAACAAAGCTAGCAAAAAAAGAAATACAAATGTTAATGAAAATTCAGTAATTTAAATTATAAAATTTAGCATAACTGATAAATACAATTTCTCATAAATACGAAAGCTGCAATTAGATACTGTATATTCAGAATTAAGCTCGAATAGTTTAAAGCTAATCAAGACTTCATATAGTTTTAATACAATTATGGCAAAGTTTTTAAGGAAAAGGAAAAAAAATAATTCTTACAGAACGAATCATAAAATAAAATGGATCAAAGGTACAACATTCTAATTCTTGCCTTCATTAGTCGGAGTTGTGGTGCCAATTTTACTTTCGATATGCTTGGCAAACGATTGCTTCATGTGAACCACTTCAGTCGATCGTACGAAATTATCGACGAAATTAGACAGAAGTGTTTCAATTAGCAAAAAATTATTCCGCATTCCATTTTGACCTACTAAAAATGCAAAATTCATGAATGAGAGCTATGAATAAATATCGGTGATTTGAATCATTCCGTACAGCATATTATTGCGTTACGACAATTGTGAACGAGAATTAATTCCTGTTATTCAAGATATCCAGCTGAGAAAAGATTCATTTTTTTAACTGATCACTGATGATATTCACTTGAGATCGAATTCAACTGCTATTATGCTTTCTTTGAGAATGGGCAAATAAAGAGTGGTCGAATATCTCCGACTAATTAATTAGCGAAATCAATTGAATTTTAAAACGTTTGAAATATATGAAATAACATCGCATTTTTGCATTTATAAATAGAAATAATAATCTGAGCTATATATCTAATAAATGATTAATTTATCCTTCATTATTTGTAGTTTAATTATGGAAATAAAAATTAAGATAATAAAAAGTCACTTGCCATATAAATTCCGAATTGTATATCCCGGGATTCTTATGATAACCGTTTGAGAGCCACCAATTATGAGAATTAGAATGATGCATAAAGTGGAAAATATCGCACGATATGAACAACCTTTCGCCATTTGTACATTTCATACAAATAACAGAATTTTGTCAAACATTTCACTTTTTACAATAATTTTCAAAACAAAAATTAACGATAATGAATTTTAAGCAATGCTATAAGTAACAGTTTAATTTTTCCAGTCAGAGAATATTAAAATTTCAAAAATCATTTTATCAGCATTCTAGCTTCAGATGATAATGAACCACAGTTTATGATGCTACTATTGCTAGAAATTAAAAGTTTTAATAATTTAAAATAGATTGATCATGCATAATTTCAATCTGATAACTTATTCAACTTTTATAGTTCAGCTTTAGAGAACAAAACTTTGCTTAATGCAGCATTAATTGATTTGTCAAACTATATCTAGCATGTGTCGTGGAAGAGAATTCTCAACAAAATTAAAAATTACCTTTATCTGAACTGGAAATTTTGCAACAGGTGATTGTTGAGATTCAGTCGTCCACTTCGATGATCGTGGATTACTTGGTGCGTAAAGTCGAATACCGTTGGTAAAAGAATTGGATGCTTTTTGGATTTGGATTTTTAAAGTTACATTAAAATTAAAAAATAAAAAAAATAAAATTTTAAAAAGGATCTACAATAGTCCTAGATTAGTCCTAGATTGTTGGTTGCTATTTAACAAAGATTTTACTTTAAAAAGACATAAAGGAAAACCGAGGAGATTAGGAACACGATCTTCATGATCTTTATCATTCATCGGAATACGATCTTCATCGTTACAACATTATCGCAAATATCGGAATTTAGATAGTGAGGTAACAAAGAAGGATGGTTTTCGTCATACAATGGCGGCGGCTTTGTCCCTTGTTGTAAACATGATCATTTGAGCTGTGAGAAAAAATTTAAGCTTACCACTTACAGTATGCTGTGCAATTGTATCAGAAAAATCATATCGATCTTTCAATTAAAATATTGGAATAAAAATTTGTTGTGGTTTTTTCCGACACCATGATCGAATGATAAATTTCCGACACAATTAATCTTTCTAATGCATTCGATTTTGCGTTTCATTTCTTTTTTACTTAAGCTTCTCTCTGCTTCTTAAACTGTTATTGCAAAAATTCGTTTTAATTTTGATTGACAAAAAAAAAAAAAAAAATTTCTGATTCACAAAAAATTCATCTTTTATTTCATAAGGAATAGAGCTTTCTCTGAAAATACTTTCAGGTAATATATTGCTTTTCTTTTCTCTCTTTCTGTTTTTATTGGTCTATCATTAAGTTCATAGGTATTTAGATCCAAAGCATTCCTAACTTCCTGTTTCTTTTCCTCTTCAAAACGCAGTTATGCATAGTCGTTAGCTTAGTTATTGGCTTTTTGGCTCTGTTGGCCAATAATAAACTATTTTATCCTTATTTTTACTTTTTTTCTGAAATATTTTTTAGCCTTATGAAAAAAAAAAATTCTAAACAAGAAATATTTCATGGTGATTGAGAGAAGTCGGGAAAAGTTTTTAGAATTACAAGTGAAATTGAAAGTATGCAATGCTTTATCGTAATCGTATTGATTATTCGTTTCGTAACAGTTTAATATAATTTATGATATTATTGTCTTTCAGTAATTGCATATCAATATTATACCACAGTTGCTTCGATTTTTATCCTGCAAGCTGTAAATGTCTAAATTAATAATGATTGCTAAATGTTGATCTAAAATGTTAAATCCTTTTTTTAAATTAAAAAGGAATAAACCTAGTTCAACTGGTACTTTCAGGTGTAAATATAAAATAATGGATACAAGAAGCGACAGATAAATATTTGTCATTGTTATCATCTGTCAAATGTGCCGTTATGCAAGCTAATTAAAAACTGAAACAGTGTTAAGGTGCAGAAAGTTATGTATTTACAGATTGAACAAATTTAAGCTGGAAAAAAAATTCTGTGCAAATCTGATTACTCGATACGTTTACCTGTCATCATGACCACAGCAAACAAATGAAAGTAATGATGAAACAACAATCTGGACCAATTAAAACTCAACATTTTTCAACGCATAGTATCAGTTAATCTTCTTATTTTACTTTATTTTTGCAAAATTTCACTTCTATGAAGCAAAATTAGTAAAGACATTTACTTGATATTTTTTATGATTATAAGAAAAAAGATTTTTTTTAGAATTCAGCGATTGTAACTTAATTTGAAAGTAGTAATAAACTGAGAAGCAACTTTTTCTTTGAGAAGTACTTACAATAAAATAGAATTTACGTAGCTTTTTAATATACATATGACAAATGAAAAAATAATTTTGACAATTTTAAATAAATTCATGTTGTCATCTTATCAGTTAAGGATGAAATGCATCAGTAAAAAAAAAAAGTTCCTGTGGATTACATGAATGATTGTAATATTAGAAGAAGCGCTGCTGTATATTTTCAGGTTCTTTAATAATTAAAGCTATAAAATTTACAAATTTCCTGAAAATTGTCACATTACAATTCTTACCCCGTCATCTTTCACGATTACATTGCATTGATATTTTTGTCTTAAGCAAATTTAACAACAATTTAGTTTCTAACTTTTATTGTACGTTTCTCTAATACTAATCTCACAGTATAATAAAGAAATTTGATTTTTAAGTTGAATTCTGGACTACAAAATTAATTTAATGTAATACTCACATGTATTTGTTAAAAGTAATAAAATTAAAGTTACATATTTATAGAAATAGTCAAATTTTTAGGTGAAAGTAATAAAGAAGTGGAAAACGAAAGCGATGGAAAAAGAGGTTGGAAAAAGATACAGAAGGCACTTCCACGTATTATAATTTATGGACAAAGTGAGGGTATACTTCAAACAACGACAAATTCCGTATGTTACAAAATTCTTTAAAAAATTTCGAAGCAAGAAAGTTGACAAAAACTATCTGAGAATTACAAATATCATTGAAAATACATAACTATATGTTATGAAAAATATTGCAAACGAGAAATTTTATCTTCAGATTTATTAAATTTTTAAATAGCATAAAGCGATTGCAGTTGTATAATATTGTGAATGAAGCGCAAGAGACTACAGGTACTTCTGATCATCGTTCAACGGATAAAGTACAAATACCTTGCAATGATATAACAATTATGCATGCTGCTATACCATTTCTTCCAGTTCCGGTTGCTCTACTATGCCTTTTCCTTAATGTGATCATTCCTGGTTCAGGTAAATTCATTAAATGAAAATATTAACATTAAGAGACTGATAAAGGATAAATTTTAATTATTATTTAGGGACAATTTTAAGCGGAATTAGTGCATTATGTATGGGACAACCAAGAATAAATCTGAAAGAAGGTCGCAAATTGGTGACAGTATTTGTTAATTTTTTGGTTGGCATTAGTCAATTCTTCACAATAGCATTTCTTTTTGTTGGATGGTTCTGGTCGATTGCATGGGGTTCTTTGCTCATTATACATTCAAGTAAGTTTAATTTTTCATTTTTAATCATCAACAAATGATCCTTCGATTTTTCTTTCATAAAATAATAAAATCACATTTGTTACAATCAATTTTTATAATTGTAGTAGAATTTTAATTTATGATTCTTACATTCCTGCTTTTCAATTATAATAATAGCTAAAAATTTATGCAATTTGAAATTTTCATATAAAAGATGCGATATTTATAGTGCAATATCGCGATGCATTAATACAGAGGCGACAAGATGCGGTAGCAACTGCAGCGATCGAAGCAATCACTAAAGATTCAATATTACATAGGCGGAATGTGAAGAAACTAATCAATGCTCATCATACGGGAGAGAAGCAGCGCTTCAAATAACTTTTCCAATTGACTGAATCCAAGAAATAAGATTGACTGCATTGCATGCTTCAACTAAACTATTATCAATTTGAAATATACGATTTTAATATTCGAAAAGCCTAATGGAAAAAAATTAATCTTCTTCTACAGTGCTATTCAATTTTCAGTGTGATAATTGAAGAATCTAATCAATCCAGATATCATATGTTTCCAAGTTCTAATTCATCTTAGCACTTCTTCAATCAAGGAACATACTGCGTTAACTTCATAACAACTTCAATGCCTTCATCAACATCTAAAGTACTCTTATGAATCGACATCTAAAAGTAAAGTACTTTGAAGAATAATTTGAACATCGGAGAAAATGACAACTTCTTCAATCTTAACAAGGTATAGAACCAAACAAAAGTGTCATCTCATATTTTTCTATAAAATTTATTCGCTTACAAAGTCAATGTTTTGAAATGAGCACCTCAAATAATGACTCATAATATTCTTAACTTCTGAATTTCTTGACAATCTTTCATCAAAGATGAAAGTTTCTAAGATTACACAAGCAGATTAGAATGTAATGATATGGATCAAACTTAAAACCTCGCACAACTGCACAATCTTAACCAAACAACATTCAAAAAAAAGCAACGATATAAGACAAGAATAATCAACAATAAGAATATTATTTGAACACTTAGATAACAAAAATCCCTGAATTTAACACCTGAAATAGGGAATCAGCATTAAAATCCAGATCAAGGTTTCCAGTTTTTTTTTTTAATTTGCCAGCCAAGATATTCTCTAACTTCCAAGAGCAACCCAAAAACAAGCAAAGTGTAAATATAGACGCATGAGAACAAACAAGAGAAAAACTGTTTTTTTGATAAGATTTCATAGGATTACTGTAGTCAGCTTACCAGTAATTTGAAAAAATTCTCGGCAAAAATGACACGCAATGACTTTTTGTTTTGAAATTGCGAAAATTTAAATATTTCTACAAAAAATATCTTAAAATTTAACAGTGATTACAATGAAGTCGATGAGTTTTCAACATATTTCTCAAAAAGTTGTGCTTTCTTCCTTTCTAAAATAAGATTCTCGATTTCTTTTTGTGATGGCACAACAACATGTTGGATAAATGTTTTCTTCCCATCATCATCTATCAGCACAGATTGCTTCGTGCCGATTTCTTCCTCATCAGAATCCTGAAAAAGCATAAACGCAATAGCAAGCGAGTGAAAAAAGAAGAACTTATGCATGAAATTTCGAGCAGTATTAAAGGGAAAACTGAACATAACAGTTTTATAATATTAATGTTTTAGTAATTTGAAAATTATGCAACACTGGTGCAAAATAATATTTAAAGATATCGCAACTGCAAAATAAAAAGTTTCAGAAGTAAAATATATTGCAATGATAATGAACATAACAATTTCAAAAAATAATGTCAAATAATTCCTATCATTCCTTTTACGTATGGAAAACTTACATCATCAATTTTGTATATATCAATATCTTCGTCGAATGCCTTCTTTGTTTTTAATCCATCTTTATTTTCTTTCCAATCCTGGAAAATTTTTTGCGTTAATTTGCACTAAATGTTAATTGCACGCCAAAAAAAAGAACGAAAAAATTTTTCGAACCTTTTCAATTTGTAAACGAGCCTTGATTTCAGCATCCATTTCTAGTGGCACCAATAAACCATCATCATCATCCATATAACCATAATAATCTGCATCCAAAAACTTAATTAAATCCATACGACTTTTCCGCGATTCATCGATTCCTACTTTTTCAAAAAGTTCTCGAACACCGGGTAAATCTTTCGCAGCTCCAAAATATTTGTAACCTTTACTACCAGCCACTTCACGTCCTTCTCGATCCAGCTCTCTTGGCGCTGTTTTCCTGCAAAGTAATAGCAAATCGGCATATAGTCAACATCACTTCTAAACAGACTAACGAAAATGCTCTATCTCTAATATTCATTTTTAGAAAAATGCATTTTTGCATTTTTTAAAAATTCATTCCACAGGCACATAAATATACCTATAATCTTGGCCTCCAAGCTCCTTAATTCTTGTTTCCCAAGCATACTTTACTCGTAGTAATTTGTTGATTTCATCATTCAAATCTCGAATTTTAAATTCACCCAAGCCTGGATTCTGTATCATTGCTATTTTCTTAGCAATTTCCATCGTTACCTGCTTTCTGTATCTTTCTGCATCATCTGTAAAAAAAGTAAAAAATAAATTGAAAAAATATTTTCCTTCTTTTAGCAAATCCTACTAATTTCAAATCGTACTTAGTGTGTTGCATTCATTTACATCATTTGGTCGCTTCGCAACTGGACCTTTCTCTTCTTCTTCCTTCATCCGTCGCCATCTGGCCAAAGCAGTCATTGCCTTCTCTGCATTTCGAGCCTTAAATATAATCGCAATTACTTGTTGCTCTTTTAAATTTTTATGAATATATTCAATAATGATTCACTTTAAGAGGGCTATATCTTATTATGATAACATTATTTCTAGAATAACAACGTGCAACCTTATGAAGATGCGACAATTCTTAACAACAAAATGAAAGGAAGCAATTATATTATTTGTAAGTAGTATCTAATCTGTAAGTACTTAAATGCTACAAAATTAGAGTTGTTCGATATGAAGAAAATAAAACGCAAAGACTACATAAAACAATTTTTAAAACTTTGCAGTAAAATACTTACCATTATTGAATAAGAATAGGATAATCCAAAGCAACCTAAAAAACATTTATTAAATAAGCATTTGTTCTTAAAGAAATAGAAAAAAGGTTAAACTATGACGACTTACAGTAAACTCATACCGTGTAGATTTGATACTACTGTGAACTGATCTAATAACACAAAATGTATCACAGTACAACAGGTAGTATTATGTATAGGTTTACTAATCTAACTTGCTTTTATTTAAACTTTCAACAAAGCTTCGTAATTGCCATCGTTTCTTT
Source organism: Mansonella ozzardi (assembly GCA_029876185.1). Taxonomy (NCBI): domain Eukaryota; kingdom Metazoa; phylum Nematoda; class Chromadorea; order Rhabditida; family Onchocercidae; genus Mansonella; species Mansonella ozzardi. The sequence goes on from JARVGP010000126.1 coordinate 41,120, forward strand.
TCAAAAATTTGGCTAAAAAAACCTTGATAAAGGAAAATTCCGCAGTAACACGCAAGATGATTAATGCACGATAATTCATGCCTACAACACTAGAAGTAAATTTGAAGAAAAAATAAAAATTAAAAAAAAAAAGAAAAAAAACGTTCCAATAAAAAAAAGGCGTAAAAATTATACAGAACTATTAACCAAACTCATTCATCCTTGTCAGGAGTATATGTAAAATCTATTTAGAAAGTTTTCAACTCATTTGAGCAAGTGGAAAAACGTGGATCGAATTTTTTTATTTTTAAATTCACTTTAAAACAAAGTAATCAGCTGCGAAAAAACAGCACACCAGTTAAAAAAAAAAAAAAATTTCTTAAACATAGAAATCAAAATAACAATAGTTTCATTCAAAACTTCCGGAAAATTCAAGCATTTTTTAAATCGAAAATGAGATCTGATTTCTTTAATAGACACAGAAATAATCAAATTCAATAGCTGCGAGCATATTTTAAGCATTTTTACTCCAGAAATACAAAAATCAAAAATGATTTTAAAGTTATATTAAAGAATTAATGTGTACTGACTGAAAAAGTTTCGAATTTTCTGTAACCCGAAACTATTTTTGAGATAGGAAGCTCATCCATATTTTAGTTGCACTTGAATGATTTTATGGAATGGAGTGCAAAGACACACATTGATAACACAACAATAACAGAATCAATGTACAACAGTCCTCCACAATTCATTTAATTCAACGCTCCAACTGATCAGTTTGAGTGTCAGTATCTTCTTCATTATATATATTATCAGCCATCTGCCAAATCTGCATAATATTATCTTCCGACACCGAGCATACAACCCATGGCTCGTTGGGATTCCAAGAGAAATCGGAGATCTGAAAGAAAAAACTGCTATTGGTCCATTGATGGAATAACAATTTTAAAACCAATTCTTTGTTATAAGATTCGAAGACAAAACTCTATTTATTCCTAATTACGAAAACGACCTTAACTGACGTCCAATTCTAAACGTTTCACACTGCTGTAATTCACTGAAACAGCGAAAGGTGAATTTTAAACAGAAAGAATTATCCAAAACTATGATAAATTCTAAGAATTACGAGAAACTGAGGAAAGATTTGAAATTAACAGTAGTAAACAGTCCGGAAAAATAAATACTTTGGCAGTATGTCCACCATGTATAAAAAGCAACTCTGCAGGACCATCCTCAGCATCCTCCGGTGATTGCTCTTCACCTATTTTACTTAAATCCCAAACATGGAGTCGTCGATCCGTGCCGGAGGATGCTAGAATTGTTTCATTGTGTGGTGACCACTGGACTTGGAAAATTTCATCCTTATGTGACTCGAATGAATGCAGTTTTAATTTCAGATTTCGCAAATCCCATAAAGCTACTGTCTAAAAACCAAAAAATTAGCAGTAATATTGATACAATAACCAAAATCACGAATTTTTTCTTAAAAATAGATACAGTGTTAACAGTGAGTGAAATGTAAATGAAGTATTGATGTAAGAATTTTAAGATGCCACTTCAATATTTTGTTGAAATAAATTTTGCTTTAACTGAGTGAAAGCAAGAATGGTACACAAGAATACAATAAAGGATAAAAACCTTGTCAGCTGAGCCAGTAGCCAATATAAATTCCGAATATGGATTGAAGGACAAGCAGTTTACTTCAGCTGAATGAGCATCAACAGTGTGATTCGGTTTATTCGAGCTGTTTGTACGAGTATCCCAAATCATCAACTTCCGATCATCACCTACTGAACCAAATACTGCCTCATGCAACACATGCCAGGCAACATCTTCCACGACTGCATTATGTCCGTTGAAAATCTGCAATTGTTAGGGATTCTTTATAATCTTTCCCATATGGTGATGATATATGCAAACTGTTTTCCTTGAAAGCATTTCTATGAATTACCAAGACTGTCTCAATGACATGCAACAGAGATTTATTCATAATTTAAAGAATATCCAGAGAATTATGTGATCAGCAATAGGCACCTTTTATTTCTAATACAACTTGGCTCTTTAGGAATGGCCACGCTCATACTCAGTCAACTGGAATCCGAAAATGATATAATAACTGAACATTGATACTTTTATAAAAAACCCTTACTGTTTTTGCATCAAGAAAACTTGACTGCGCAGTCGCTGCTTGAACATCCCATAAGCAAACAGTCATGTCGTCTGAAGCAGAAAGCAAGTGTCCAGGTAAATTCGGGTTCCATGACAATCCATAACCTTGAAAGAAAAAACGCTTTCACGCTGGATGAAGAGAAAAAAAATGCAGAAAAATAAAATACATCTAGAGAACAGTATTATGGAGATAAATACGATACCTTCCTTTGTATGACCACGTAAACGTAACTGTGGTTTACAAACATTGTCGGCAGGATTGGGTAGCGATGGATGTTTTGTGTAATCGAAAATAAAAACCTGAATAATATCATTCAAAACTCAGGGTTCAAGCCAAACAAAAATCAGTAACAATATGCAAATCAAATACCCTAGGTTTTGTAAACAAGTAAAGCACAATGACAGAACACTATAGAATGGAAAAAAGGCAGATACTTTTTTTTAGAGCAACAAAATCAGAAAGGCAAAGAAATGGGAAAAAATACCTCGCTATTTGGTGACTTTGTAGCTAGCAAAACTGGATTTTGTGGCATATACCGTGCACGATTCACTTCGCCTTCATGATTCATTTTAATTTCAACATCAATTTTTCCTGTTATCGAACCAAAACCACCAAATTCTGAAATAATCCGAATATAAGATAACTATTTTAATTGGTAATCGCACAATTTCAAATTTCTAATCAGATAAAAATTTTGGAATTACCGCCTTTTTCGGTGTCATATTTCGAAGCATCAAATTGCGCATCATCAGTGGGCAATAACAGTTTTGCTATAACCAAATGATTTTGTTCATCTGAAGTATGGGTACCTAGGATGAGACGATGAGTTGTATAATCGCTACCTTCCAGTCTGTAAAGTAATGAATATAAATTCCATTGTCAAGGAAAAAAAGTACATATTACAAAATTTTCCACTCTGATATCATTAATGAAGTGATACCTTTGTACATCAGGGAGCCATTGTACCGTTAAACTTGGCCATTCAAGCGCATGTGTCATCACCTTCAAAAGATTCCAGAATGTCTTGCTTAATTTATTTCTCACATTTTCTAAGAACTTACAAATAATTTTATTGAATTTCTAGGAAAAAACAGACAAAATAAGAACGCAAAAATTATACCATATCATAGAGAAAGGGTGTATTTTTCTTCCATATTTTGTATTCTTCATTGATAAGCCGCTCTTCATAACCTTCTTCAGCCATTTCAATGAAGCGATAAAATCAGCAAATGCTCCGAAGCTTTCCTAAATTTTTTCACACAATAATTAAATATCAAAATAACGTTATGTTTCAAGCAAAATCGTTTGTGGTAAAGGAGAGAAAATAAACGCAGATAGGTAATGTAGAAGAGGACTTTAAATAATAACTCGATTTACCAGCCCAGTAAGGCATTAGACAGTTTAATGATTAATTGCAGGAATACATTAAGCATGTTATCATGGTTCATCAAGAAAACAAATGAAATGTGATGGAGTCGATAAATTTACTTAGCAGTAGTGAATAATGAGATCAATGTATGGCAATACTACTAATAATAAAGCAACAAGAGCTATGGGAAAATATTTAGTTTTATGCAAAAAAAAGGAATCATGTAGCAGTATAAATAAATTTAATTAAGCAAAAATGATTTTAAAAAACATTTTAAAAATAACAATTCAATAACTATTTCTGAATTTTTGTGACATATAGCAAATCCTTTAGCAAAATCAAAGTGATGCCAAAGTAAGCTGGAAAAAAATTTAACGAATGTCACATAAATATGCTCGAAGTACAGACGCAGTATGCAGTCAAAACGTCGTTGACCGAGATTATACTATGGCCTAAGTTCATCAACAAATACTTTAATCCCCGCACTACTCTACACCGGATGTCAATCAATCCCGCGGTTTTGAAAATTCAGTGCAATCAATAAATGTTTGCAAACGAATGATTTGGGATCTGTATGAAACTTTCAAATCTCACCCTTATAATCGTGTTATATACAAGGATGAAAGTAAAAAATATTCTGATAGATTAGATGATTAAATAATCAAGCAACAATTAAGATTGGATTTTTATAGGAAATTACTTGCATAATCTTTGTTTTATGGTTTCACTGGAAAAGAAAATATTGCAAATTTATTCATATTTTAGCAATAAAATCAAATCAAATGAAAAAGTCATAGGAAGTTAAATTATTAAATTAAATTTTTTTAAAGTATTATCTATAAATAAAGTATTATCTATATCTATAAAATTAAAAAAATTAAATTAAATAATTTAATAAAATTATCACACAGTGATAAGAAGATTGAGTTAAAATTTGTGTCTCTAAAAGTAGCATTTTCTAGAACACAAATTTTTGAACGAAATCAACGCATTTTCAATTGAATCATTCATGACTAACAAATTTCTTTTCATCAAACCAAACAAATATTCGATAAGAATTTTCAGAATTTATTATCGAAAACTTCAAAAACTTACCATATTGTTGAGAAAAATGTAACAATTTTTGCACAAATTTTTCGATTTGAATTACATTGAGAAATATGATGCATGAAGTCTTTTTACCTTCCGCTTTTTTGATTAAATTATCCATTATTCAGTTAATTTATAACTAAGTTAAAGTGGTAATTTATACTTGCCTGATGTGCGAGAAATAATACTGACGTATTATAATGTTTAAATTTTTCCTCCATATTAATAGTTTGTCTAAGTCATCATGTTTGGACGAGAATAGGCGGATAAAATGACCATTGTAACCACATAATCCATTGTTCATGGACCTTTGTCCACGAATCATCTACGGTTATATTGTGGATCTTCTGCAGAAATCTTTTGCAATCCAACATATATAAATACTTACTGTAAAAGAGATGAATGGTATCTAACTTGGATTTGTCAATATTTCTACTTCTTATCCGTGTACAATTTCCTTCTCGAATTCTTTTCAGACTAAAGGAATTACCTACAATTCAAGTAATCGTTCAATCTTCATTAGTTGTTTGTATTTTATTATAGGAGATAAATATACAATTCCAAAAATTCCCCCGAACTATATATGTCACATTATATTCTTGGGCTAAATAATTATTTCGGAACTCATCTATTGAGTAAAGCTTTATAAAAAACTCCAAAGAATTCTAAAATTTCCGGAATTTAACATTAATTGCTAATATTTAAAGGAAGGCTCAGTAATAATCATGGTTTCGGTCTTTTCATTCATCATAAAGCTTTCAGTTTTTTAATGTTTAAGCCAATATTGTTAAATTTTCAATGTACATTAACATACAAACCAAGACCTAACGCCAAAAAATCACTCATTTCACTAGCGAAAAAATACTTCATTTAAATAGGAAAAACTTCGATTTCAAATGTTCTCTATTTGGATTGAATTTTACTCGAAAATTATTTGTGATTTAAATGCGAAAAATGTTTTGTGTCAAAAAAATGACCGCGTAGATATAAATGTATAATTACAAATAAATATACATATGCTGTAAAAAGAATCAGATATAATAAAAGCATGAAACTGGTAAGACATAAGAACATTAGGTGATAAGTAGTAAGAAAGTGAAAGAATTTCATTTTATCAGATCACAACTTTAACTGATGACACTAAATGTCCGCTTCCTTTCTTCCATTTTTTTGCGAGTTTATTTTATCCATACTATCAAGCAATTAAAATATTAGCTTTAAATTATTTTTTATAAAATATTCAATATGCAACAACGAATGATAATATAATTTTAGTATTGAGAAATCGAAAAAAATAATGCTGATTTATGCGAAGCATTCATGCATCATTAAACCAAATATATACTCTTGAAACTTTATCAATTTCTTGTAAGCATAAAAAAAGACTAGAATGGAATCACAGCGAAAGTTAGCAAATAAAATATAAACAAATGACTGCTAAATTATTATTACTTCAAGCTATAGAAAGATGAAAGAATACAAACAAGCAAATGAAAGTATTATTACGAGATATCATTCTTCCAGCACTTATCATTTATCACTTATCATCACATCAAACAATTTACTTCATTATACAAAAATCGTACAAATTTATAAAAAAAAAATTTGATTGAAATGGATGAAATGGTGAACTGTTGCATTATAATACTTTTAAATGGATCAAATTTTCATTTTTTCTAAATTATTTAATCGATTTATGATTTTCAACTTTTCGAATCAATTTTTGAAGGGTTCAGTATTATCACTTTTCCTATTATCACTTTTCCTTTTTTTTAAAAAATATTAGATGTACTTATTTCTAAATTAACAAAAAATCAAATCGAGATAAATTTAAACACCTAATTAATTTTGGCTAATTAAGACGATAACAAATTCTGCCTAGCCCAATTATGTTTTTAGCTATTGACAATGAACACTTTTCTCAGTCCTTAGGACTTCACTAAATGCTAATTTAAAATAATTTAGAATAATTGCTCTTTAACGAAAAATAAAAAAAACTTTTTTTTTCGATTACAAATTTTTTATGGTTGTAAATTTTTTGATATAAATCCGAAAATTTCATCAGCGCATCTAGCACTCCAAACTATGCGTCTGCTAATATCTGAGCGAATATGGGCAATAACGGATTTTAATTTCTTCATTAATGGTGCATATTTTTTCTCGAAAAGTTCCAGCTGAAAATGAACATTTTTTTGCGCTGGAATTTACAATATTGAACTGTTCAAGCTTGCTTTTTAAGTATACTATGTCATTAAGCTATTAATAAATATGCAAATTTTACCAGGAATGATATTATGAAAGCCGAGAAATCTCGATGACTTTGATGGTCAATTCATTAGTACAATAATTAATATGCAATAATCTTTTTCCTTTTCTTCAATTTACTCTGAATTAACTATAAAAACACCAACTTTTTGCAAATCTTCCTTCGTTCCATATCCTCTTGCCATTTGCAGTATGAAGAAAGGTCCATACTTTTCGTGTCTATAATTTTTAAATTCTCACTTTAATCATCATCCAAATGAGGTAAAGCTTTAAGAAAGATGAAACGCAAGATTTAACTTTAAATAATGCTAAAATTCAAGTAAACCTAACCTTTTATGAAGTTCAGCAAAATTATGAAATAAATATTGCTCTACTGCTCCATCTTCATAATTTTTCCTAAAAAAAAAGGTTTTGTGTTTTTTAGAAAGTCAAATTAACAGTAAACAAAAGATGATTTGTGTAAAAAGTCCATTCAAGCTAATTAGTCACTCTGAATAATTTTTCGAATGAAAAAAACACAGTAAGCATGGAACATTCCGTTCAATTAAATCTGATAAAACCTTGACAGTTCGTGTAATTTAGGTCGAAAATCAGTGTCTTTCTCTTTTTTGATTAACACTTCTTTTACCAATCTGAAAAGCAAAAAAAAAAAAAGTTTAGCGAAAACTCTAAATTTCGTTCTAAAACAAAGACTATCTCATTCTTAATAAATGAATCAAAAATCAAATTCCAACCAAATTTAGATAGAAGTCATTTAATTTATAACAGTAATCTTTAATTAATAAATGAAATAGCAAAATTAAATATCATATTCATTTACACTTTAATGTAAGAGCGATTAGAGCTACTGGCAAGTGCGGAAAAAATCCTATCACGTTCAACGTGATATACTTCTGCATGAAATTTGCTGGTCATAAATGTCAATTCTGCTTGATTACCATATTTTGATGCGACCAAATAAGCAATATTACGTAGGCTTGCTTCTAAGCTTAAACATATAATTAAATTATTGCACTTTCTATTGAAGCAAATAATGCATAAACAATTCGATGACGTTCATTTATTAAAGGATTATTCATTTTATTGCATTAATTTTTTTTTGTCTATGTAATAATATTATCGCTGTTTTATTTCATGCTATGAAAATAAGTTATTAAAAACAATAGTTTGAAAGGATCACTAATCAAGCATATGAATAGATTGAATTTAATCAATTAATTCATGAAAATATTTAATAAAACATTTTTTTCCAATAAGTTCAAAAAGGAAATTAATTCATCAATTATTAAATAATAATTGTGTTAGTTTTACTTGTTACAAGGGTTGCTGAGTAGATCTTGTGAGCAGTTTTTGTAAAGTTCATTTAAGCGTGACCGGAATATCCGGATACATCGTTGATGTCCACTAGCGCACATTTTTAGATAAACCAGTTCTCTTAACAATCTAAATAAAAAAAAATGTAATTTTAGGAATTTCGAAAAACGAGAACCATATTGCTCCCTCTTCCATCTGTCTTTCCCTTTTTAACTTAATATGCCTTATCTGTGTATTTTGTAATATACTTTTCACGTACGAAATAGATGAATAAAGTGAGTAAATGTTATACGTTTGAGGATGTTTTGTACATAAAACAATAAACTTACTCAAATTCCATATTGTGTAAAGCATTGGAGTTAGTTTCAGCTTTAATGATTCGATCAAACGATGGCTCCATAAGAAACTGTACGTATTTCTGCAATTTCGAATAATTACGGCCAAATCAAAGGATTCCAACACGCTGCACCTCATCTGTCCCAATTTTCGGGAATGGTCTGAAAGTGGTCGACGAATGACAGCTTGAATTTCACAACCAAGGTTGTAGCAGTTCGAGTGTCATCCAACCATCAGACAATTCATCATAACTAACAGTTTTAAGTGAACTCAAATATCCAATTCTCTTGAAATTATGATCTTAGCTGAGTTTTTTTTTTTTTTTTTTTTGAAGAAGAAGATTTACATTGCAAAGTGATGCATTGGAATGACGATGCACTCGATTTATGATTGTTTCGAATCGAGTTAAAAAAGTAATAAATGGTACAGCTTTTGTTTCATTCCTAAGATACAGCGACATTTTCATTGGTATGGTATATGGAATACGTCCAGTTTCAGCTAACACAAATGCATCATCTGAAAAGCAAAACTTTTGTTTTTTCTTTTTAAAGAAAGTAAATAAATAATTTTATTTCAAATATCAAAAAGACACGAAATAATCTACTATACTATAATTAGATAAGGATATTCTTGTTGATTTTTAAAAAAATTACTATTTTTTAGTTTAAGTAATAAATGAAAGGATAAATAAGCTACCGAGTAATTTAATTCGCGTTGCAACCGAAAAATAATTATGCTCATGTAATAAATGATCAATGAGAAGCTTCCAATATTCAAGTTCATATTCGACGCGATAATAACCATGAAAGTTTGGATCTAATACAAATGTACCTGATCCATGTAGTAATTTCACTGCAACTTTGTTAAATAATTAGATCAAATGGAAAATTTACTGATTCACAATTCAAAATTCATTTCTTAATATCCCATTTCTTGTCTAGTTATAATTTTGAAAAATAATGTAGGTATATGTATGATGCATGTGATAATATCAATCAAGAATTCATATGTTTTGTTAAGATAACCTGAATTTGAAATGAATATGACCTACATTTTTTTCCTTCTTCTAACCAGTACACTTTCTCTTGCTCATTTTTTCTTATAAATATCGGCACTTTCCACTGCGAATTAGCAAATTCGCTATTATTATCAAAATCAAATATTTGCTGACTGATTTCGAAATAGTTATCACGTTGTCGAACCTAATAACAACACATTAATATGGTGATCTATTTCAGGAACAATAACATTTCTCATCTAGTGACTTATTATATATATATTAGTAATTAAATATATGACAATAAATTCTTAATCACTTTTCCACTTAAATGTAAATGTTAAATTTAATTAATTACTGCTGTGATATGAAGCAATTGAAGCATTTTCTTCCTTCTACTTCATTAAATTTTACAACTTTTAGGGAGATCTTTTACTTTTTACTCGCTTTTCTTTAAATCAATCATTCTGTCAATTTCATCCATAAGTACTCCAATTTCTACAAACTAACAACAAATTAATTTTGAGAATTGCTACTAGTAGCAAACCTTCAATAATGGAAATCCTCGTTGATAAACCCATGAATCAATATAATCATAGACCGAAAAATTAGTACGCAAAAAAGGATCATGACGATGATCGATTGCCTTGAAAATTCTTCAACAAAGGCAATTGGTGAATTAATTATGCAATAATGACAGTGTTAGATAAATAAAAAGAAGAGAGGAGAATTAGTTTCAAAATTATAAACCAAAAAAATCCAATTTCGAAATTTATTTTTAAAAATTTTAAGCAAAATAGCAGTAATTGGAATTTGTCTTGTTCCTAGATTATTTTTCAATTATATTAATTTTTACTGCAATTCTTACGATAGTAAGCCATGAATTTCAATTTATTAATTAATTTGCATACTTTGAAAAACTGCTCAGAAAGTCGCTTTTTCCAGCATTTCCATACGCAAATTCTACCAGATAGAGATTCAATCCTTGTCGAAATACTTCCTCACCAACTGTTGATTCTACCATACGGACGACTGCTGCTCCCTAAAAACATTATTATTTTAAATTGTTCAAACTGCAAAAAATCCCAGATAACTACGATACAATTTATCAATTTAAAAATACTATTCTTAATATTTTTCGATGTTTATTAATTTTTATGAATGGATCCCTAATTTTTGTTACTTAATTTTCATGAATGTGATAATAATAGCAAGAGTAAGCAAACTAATAGATTGTACATTGCAACAAATACTTTCAGGCTAACTGATTGAGAACAACGGTTTTGATAAATGGAAGAAGAATACCTTATTATAGATTATTTTAATATCTTGACCATATATACGATCACTGTTTTCCTTTAAACTTATTGGTTGTGTCACTGATGTGTGTTGATCACTTGATAATGCTTTTAGCGTAATATCAGCCGCAAAAAATTGTGACTGCAAGCTAATAATCATTGCAAATAACTTTTTGACAATTTCATTACGTGTGAATTCTTAGATAATGAAAAAGATTAACTGATATATTTATCAAATTCTTGCTTAACTATCCGAAAATAAGATTTAGCTAAGCAATAATCTCTGATAATTGCTGATACCACTCCCGAAATCGATGTACAGCTCCATAATCATTTTCAACTCTATTTTATGTAAAATTTCACTTATTATATCATATTTTAATTTGATATTACATTGGCAATTCGAAAAAGAACAACATCTCTGATGATAATTTTGCAGAAAAAATTTTTACAAAAATACCATTCGTAATGTTGTATTTTCAACAAAATCAGCTGCTTTTTGGCCAATCATCGTTGCAAAACCTTCATTCAACCATAAATCATTCCACCAACGCATTGTTGCCAAATTTCCAAACCACTAAAAATAGAAATTGAAATTCCATAGATTTGCTGAAGCTTTCTAATTCTTCTCTTTTTAAGTTTTTAATTAACTTTGTCAAATATTTGACCACATACTGTTACAAATAATAATTAGTCTTGATTAAATGTTTTGTGTGAAATGGGAGCATTTCAGAATTCAAATCCTTGTAATCTTCGAAACTATTTGTGTTTAGAGACAAAAAAAAAAAAAAAATGTTCCCAATCTATGAATAGCATTTCACAAATTTCAATTATTTCTTAAAAACCAACAAGCATTTACCATATGTGCCACTTCGTGGGCAATGACATCTGTGACAACTCTCCTTTGACGTAAACTATTTAGACGTTCGTTATAAAGCACCAATTTTTGGCGTACTGTAATCAGGCCCCAATTTTCCATTGCCAAAACACGCAATTCAGGTGCCGTGAAAATATCTAATAAATATTATTAAAATACATCAAGAAAGAAAGTGCTTCAATATTTCAATTAAAATATTATTCAAGATGATTAAGAAAAAAAAGTGAAAGAGAATAAAACGAAAAAGTATATTTGTTAAAAAAAGTCTTTTTTCTCATTTGTTAATTTAATTAATGATTCAATAAGAATCGATAGCAAAAAAACTTATCATTTTAAAAAATTTTGAAAAAAATAATAAAAATTTGTAAGAGTATATTTTAAATTGAATACTTTAAATTAAAAAAATTTTTTAACAAACCAAGTTTTTTGAGTGGATACGGTATGGAGAAGAAATCTTCATAATACATTAATAGTCGGCATGTAACATCAAGCGCATAATCGATGTCATAGATCATTGCCGACTGAGACCAAACACGAACCTATCAATTTATTTATTCATTTCAAATTAAATTTAAATCAATTAAGGTTCATGTTTTGTATGTTTGCACATTTATATGTGTTTCTGATATTTCAATCTTTTGAGTTTAATTCAAACAATAAATTCCATTTCCATACTATATACTCTCATTGCAAAATTAAATTGAAACTTGTGCTGCAAAGATGAATGTTAGCAATAATATGAAACAAATATTTTTCAGAATCTTTTCATTACCTCTTAACATGTAAATTTCTTCTATTTTAAGCAAAAATTTTCATTTGAAAAAATTCTATGAGAAGTCATTTTTAAGCTCTTTTAAATACTTCAATTACGGTACATTATTAATAATGAATACATGGAGAGGATGTATTTCTACTATTCTATTCCTAAAAATAGCAAATGATTCAGTAAACTTTAGTAATCATCAATACTCATCGAATATCAATAAACAATGTAGATAACGAAGTTGCGTTTGAATTTTGATCATGACTTTCAGCATTTCGATTAGCAGTTAATAAAATGGAAATAGCCTTAAGCCAAGATCATGAATGCGTCAGAAAAATCATGTTGCGTGTTATGCATTATGATCAAACAAGCATTTCTGGCTAAATTTGATTCAAAAAATAAAATTTATTGAGAAATGACTGATAGTAAAGAGGACAAAATGAAACAAGAAGTAGTTGAATTTACAAACTTTAAAAGAAATAAATATAGAATGGATTGGACTAAGTATGCGCGAAGAATTGAATTAGAAATGAGATGAACATGAAATGATAGTAGTAAGCCAAAAATTAAAATCCATAATTTTATCGTGAAAAGATTGACAAAACAAACAAAAATATCAATTTAAAAAATTGAAAACGATAAATAAAAAGTTAAGTTTGCTCAAATAGAAATCTTGAATTAATCATTTGTTCGATAAAATTTTCATGAATGAAATTGAATTGAGTGATGCTGAAAATTTAATGATAGCGAAAATTCTTATTGATATTAAAAAAATCTCATTTTAAAATAATTTTATTTTGTTAGATTAATAATCATTTTGTTAAAAAGTTGTCCAGGATTTAATTTAGTATCTAATCAGAGAAATATGAAGTTTTTTTCTTTTCTTTTTTTGTTATAATTACAAAAAACAAAAGCAAACCTCAGTCTTTCCACAATGTTGAAATTTGAAAACAAAATCACTGACTGCTATTGCTAGTAAATAAGTTGACATGACAGGTGTCACTTCAAACTCTGTTTCACTCCATTTCCTGCAAATGAATCTTGATGAACGATTATCAAATTTAACTGAGAAGCATAGTATTAACATATAACTATCATAATTTAGTAGTGAAATGTCAAAAAGATAAAAGAAAAAGAAAAAATACTCTAAGTTCAAATAACAATAGAAAATTTTGATTGACAAATTGTTGTCAATTATTTATCGTACTTCAAGAAATTAGATCATTACGTACGTATATGCGACAGTTATCTTTCTTTGTAGCATTTATTCACTAGTAATTTCAGCTGTCCGACAATTATTTAATTTATTTTTTATTTGACATTGATCAATCTTTTGCTTAAAAAAAAAAAAAAAAAAAAAACAATCATTTATTTTTTAATTAGATTTTTCCACAATTTTAATTTAAATCATCTAAATTTCAATTTGATTTTCCTCTGTAATAAAATTTACTAGCCATATTTTCAACATTACGAGAATGAATAAATTCTGCATGCTTACGAATTGAGATGACGATAGCGATGGATTGGTGAATTGGAAACAGCTGATGTACCCATAGGATGAATAATGATGATCCGGAATGTTGCCTTCATTTCTGGCTCATCGAAACAGGGCAATAAACGACTTGCATCTGTCGGTTGTAGTTGTGTAAGCGCCAACAGTCTAAAATAAACAAAGTTGTTACTTATCGGAATTCATAAATTGATCATCTAAAATAATGCAATTTGAAAAAAATATTTATCGTTCAAATGTATTTTTTTCTATTTATAAAAGAAGTTAGTAAATTAATGAAGCGTTTTTTCTTTTATTTCTCTCTTTTTCTGCAATTGTTCATGCGAACAATTTTTCAAAAACTAGTGAATGTTTTCTGACGGCGAGAGCTTTTTTTGAATTGTTTACTTTGAAAACAAAAATTCGAATTTTGCTTTAAATTTATTTTTAAAGGAAGTTTATGGAATATTATGATATCAGAGGAAAAGAATGGAGAAAATGGTATTTACAAATTGATAAGAAGGACTACTATATTTTTGTAAGATGATAATTTACATAATCTCATTTCAAAATCGTGAAAAATATATTTCCATGGAAATAAAAAAAGCGTAAGAAATGAATTAGCAATGAAAAATTAAAGATATTTTGGATAAAATTATCGTTCAAAAAATAAAATCATCATGTTTTTAACACAAAATTTATGCAAAGAGTGAATTGTTTAAATTTTGAACCATTAAATTCATCGCTAACAATTGAGAAAAAAATTAATTAAAAATTTAATTTAATTAAAGAAAGAAGAAAAACATACTAACAAAATTTGATAAAAAATTAAAGAAAGTTGGAAATTTAAAAAATATTATTTTTAACAGATATAATTGAATAAGTTAAATTTCAAAAAAAAAAGCTGAAGTCACAAAAAGATTCATGAAAAATTGATGAATTTTCAATTCCATTCGATAACTTCATCATAAATGATCGCTCAGCTTGTCATCATTGAAATGTTATTTTGAATTTTGAAAATGAGGGAGATAAATGAAGGAGACAAGAATCACAACAAACCTTGTCTGTCCATTGATATTGTATTGAGTCTTGTAAAGACCACCAGACCAAACATCATTGATAACACCCTGATATCTGATATAAATCGTATAATCATGCTGAGAATCAAGTTGCTGCATTAGTATTATCTTGACAAAATGAATATCATGCTGATACCAATTTACACTGATCAATGGTATCGATTCGTTATAACTGTTTTGTACTTTTACATCCTTTTTGTCAAATTTCAAACTTCTGGCATTTAAAATGATTTGATCAGTTTTATACAAGCAAATAATACGAATTACCACTTCTGCATGAATACTAAAATTTTGTTCATTAAAATTTAGATCTTCGCGATACGGAAGAAATATTTGTAGCTTAAGATCATAATTTAATGGACGAATAGTAATAGGTAGCCTGAAATATGGCTGTGACAAAGTCTTATTGGTGGAATTAAACTGATGCAATGTAGTTTGCAGTTCGAAAAATTGCTTTGATGAAAAAATCAAAAAAGCCAATAGCAAAATGATAAATGCAAAGAAGATCGTTAATATGAGTAAAATTTGAATTTGTAACGATGAGTTAGTTTCCTTGTATCGTACTTCTGTAACTTTCATCATTTTCTCACAGTATAACACTGTTAAATGATAACAGTGCAATATGACAGTAAGTGATAATAGATGATGATGGTCAATTGATCAAAAACTAAACTTCCAATATAATTTTCATTTGTTGTAACAAAATAATGATACTTTCGTTTTATTTTTCTTTTTTAACAAATTTGGCAAAAATAAACTATTTTGCAGAGCCAATAAAATTTATTTTTAATACATTTAAGCAGATTGCAATAATTTTCTCAATTAAATTAAATGTTTATAATCTCCGAGTATTTGTTTGACACTTGCAGAATTAATTGATTTAAGTTATTTTAACTGCAAATTTTCAGGAAAAGTTCACTGTATTAATTTATTATCAAAGCATCCACAATAATCAATAGTCGTTATCTAAGTAGTACAATCAAGTACCGTTGCAGGGAGTAAAATGATAAACATGCAGTGAAAGTTATAAAATAATGATGAACAATTCCGTGTGTGTCACCAGAAGTTAGCGAAATATTAAAGGAAGTAGTCTATTGGTGTTTTCATTTAATAATATTAATGATAGCAATAGATCTATTTAAGTGATGATAATTTTCAATAGTTTGGGAGGTTTTTAAATCAGAAAATATTTTTGAATAAAAGAATTGATAATTAATAATTGTTGACGTGTGTAGAAGAGCTACAGGAAACAATAACCGTATCTATTAATAGAATAATAAATGCTTTAAAGCATTAAATGATAAAGAGTTACAAGAAGCAGGAATTTTAATTTAAAAAAAACATTCAGGAATAATTACTTTGGAAGTGACTTCTTCCGCGGATTTTGAAAGAGGTTAGTATTGATAAAAAGGCGAATGATCATTTGAAATTATGGATTCGGTCAAATAATAAGAATGTAACAATGTGATATTAGTAGTAATAGTGATAGCAGTGATGAATTATTGATAGTAGTAGTGATACTAGTAATAATAATAGTGGTGGTAGTAACTGCTATGCTGGCCTTCTTAATAGTCAATTTGAACAATGAGCATTGAAATAAGTAGTCCCCGGAAATGAAGTGTCGAAGAAACTAAGATATATCGAGGAATATGGAAGAGGATGAGAAAAATAGGCCAAAAACGAAATGGATTAAAGCAGGATTGAATGTTAGAGGAAAGGCAGAACTTCAGAAATAAAATTATATATTTGATTGAATTAAATCAATTCGTTTCTCCCAGTGAGTAGTTGCTTCAACTTAAAATCCAGGCACATTTCATATATAGCTATTGTTAATTAGTTATGCCACCGTAGTCTCGCCATATTTCCACCATAAATTCAACTCTTTCTCTCAATACATCTCTCTTCTCCTTTTCACTCATAGTTTCAACGATGTTGGGAAATTGGTGTGGAAAACTGGAAAATAGAGAATGTTATCCTTAAAATGATTATTTCGCAAAAACCATATATGGATATATATTAGATGGATATAAACGAATTAGATATGGATTAATTTAATAGTTGGATATTATGATGATAATGGCTTCATATCCATTTGACTTTCCTGCAAAATTTGCAGGGCAAAATTCCTCATTAACTTCAACTTCATTATTTTTTATTTAATTTATCTATAATGATATATGCTGTATAATTCTTCGTTCAATTAAAAGAATATTTGGGGAAATGATTTCCATTTTTAAGATAAAAAAATTGTTGATGATAAAGAATCGTATCGTTATTTGTATCTATATTCCGGTTGTTTTTTAAACGCTTAGAATTACATCAATTTTGTTTTTATCTAAATATTATTCATAAATAATACTATTTAGGAATTTTTTTGAAAATTGCTTTCATTCGAAAATATCGAATCCAATTCAATATGATCACTGATTTTACTTTGTTTTCGGTTTATCGTCAGGATAAACATAACTGAATAATGCCTGAATACATTTTATTCCTTTAATGCATACACATATATTCCACACAACGAATTCCGAATACCGTTATATGAAAAGAGTAAAAACCGGGGAGAAATAACTTTCTGTTAACTATTAAAGCGAAACATTTGGAAGTAGTGTTGCATTTCTTAACCTTAAAAAGAAAAAAAAAATTTTTTAAAGAATTAGAAGTGAAAAAATGATGCATTCACAGTCCGTACACACTACTGCACATTTGCATAATTTCAAAACTTATATATTGAACATCACAAGGCATTATTTCTCAAATTAATTTCAAATCAAAATCATTACCATTAGGTATTTAGGTGAAATAAATGCTATGAATCACTGTGCTCGGATATTGATAAATAGCAAAACTGCAAGATTTTAAAGACTTCGCAAAATATGTAATTTCATTCTGTTGAAGCTTTCATGTTGCAGCGCAATGGGAAAAAAAATTGAACTAAACTATAATCTATTGTTATAAAGTAAAAAATAAATTTTTATAAACTTACAACTGTAAACATTTGATAGAAGGGAACAAAGAAAACGTCAGTGTAACCAGCAAAGACAGAGATTGCAAATACCTAAACGAATTTATGAAACTGCTACAAATTTGAATTAAAATGCAACAGAGCAATCTATGTTAACGGGAAAAGATCTATAACTACTAAAATATTTGTCCAATCGATATAGTTCTATTTATTTTATTTCATAAACTTACCAATAATGATACTGAAATATTAAAATAAGATGAAAATTTTGTTAAAAGCACTTCTAAAAGAACTCAGTATAAAGAATATGTACAAATATGGCTAGTTTAAAAATCGCATACTAAAACTGCACGAAATGAATCTTGCAAAAATGAAGTTTTTCTTCAAATCAAAAAGTTTGAAGAAAGCATAATGATTATTAGGATCATCATGATATATCAAATAGGAAGCTCGACCGGAAGGATTATGGCAAACTGCATAGCAAACATACTATAAGAACTTATAATTTTTATAAGATTCATAGATTCTACAAAACTTCTCCAGAAAAATTCATTCATCGAAATTAGTGAAACGATTCACGAGTAAAATAAGAATCTTCTACTTTGAAAAATATTATAAAATCCGGTAAATGGAGAATGATAACGAATTATTTTTAAACATGAAATTTCTCTCAGCACGATAACAGTTAAAGGATTTTAAGCATAAATATACGATTTCTTTAATATGCTGGAAACATATAATTTCTACAATTCGCACAAATGACTTTTATATTTATATAATTTGTTGACAGAGTTATTAAAAATAAAGAAGCCTAAAATTAAACTAAGTAAAAAATTGTGATTGGTGGAAATACATTTAACTGTTATCCAAAGACACAAATAATTACACAAAACATATAAAGAAAAAATTTAATGACAAATCTTGAAGTAAATGGGATCAACAAAAGGTTTTTACCCGTGAATAAAATCAAACTAAACTAAGGAAAAACAGATTGGAAGAGGATTATAAAATATAATTGAGTATCATGGAATAAAATGTGGGTATGCATGCAAGGAAAAAAATGATCCAATGAAATGCTTTAAAAAATGCATTATCAATCAGAAACGAAAAAATTCTGAATAAGCCTAACTGCAGTGCAATCATCCTTATATCAAAAAAACAGATAGATAACATTGCTATCATGATACAATGACTATATTATCGTCTTAAAAATTGCTAGCACAAGATTCTAGCAACATTATGCCCACCTTAATTTTAGTTACAAAGGAACAACAAAGTTTATACAAATAAAATTAGATCTTTGACAATAAGTAGTCTTCAAAGAAAACTTGTCGTTTTAGCTATTTTTTCTACCTAAGCATTGGATCATTGGGAAAAAAATGCAATTCATGAATAGAATAATGTAAAGCAATTTCCTGCTTAATGAAAGAATGGAGAGATTGTAATATACAGAAAACAATAGAAGTAGCTATGAAACAGTGAAATAATACAACAAAAAAAAAAAAAAAAGTAACTTAAAAACAAAGCAAAAAACAATGCCTAACAGTGAAGCAATATGTCCCAGGAAACGCTGATTTCTATTACGTATCAGCTGAAAAAAAGATGATTTTACACCAGAACTGACAAAGGATCATCAGTCGATATGACCTTCAATAACCCAAAACCCCGATAGTTAGAGCAATCTGTAGCAGAAACAGCTTTAATTTTAGTCAAAAAAAAGTAGCACTGATTTCTAGATTTGCCCTCGAAAAACATGCACTCAGCATCAGAAATTGCTATATTCAAAAGGATTTTGGAAACAAATAGAAGCAAGGATGTTAATATATAAGTCTAACATTTCAAAAAAGATAAAAATATCACAATAAAAATTATTCCGCAACTTATATACGTATCAATTATCTGAATTTTTTCTATTCTAAACAATCGCTAACAGTAAAAAAAGACATAAATAAATGCTAATTTAAACCTACCATTCATAACTTGCTGAGAACTATCATTTTCGGATGACTCTTCTTCCGGCAATAATTCCGCTTCTGACATTTCTGGAGATGAAACTACATACACTGTTCCCTGAAACTGACACTAAAATTTAGCCGCATAATAAAAGATTTGATTTCGGTTTTATCATAAAAAGAGATGGAGTAGCATGAACATGCAAAACATTGCACGCATGGACTTTCCCTCTGCTTCCTGCCCGATCAAAACATGTCGGATTTGAGAAGAAACGAGTACAAAGCTCAACAACTTCAACCTTTTTTTTATCTTCTCTCAATTTTCAGAATTTGGAACAGTTCAGGAATTTGTGCGTTTTTTTGGTCTCAGAAGAATAATTTTTCTCTTAAATAATTCTATTTTCAGGAAATAACAAATTTTAAAATAACAAATTTTCATATCAATTAAATAAACAGCTGGAAAATACTGGAATATATAGCAGAAAAAACTGACCTCAGCTCTTCTTCTTAAGCGCGCTAATATTAATCTATCTTCGAAGTGCTGTAATCCTGCATCATCATTTGCATTATCATCATCCTCACCACTTCCATCCTCATAGTTATCATTATTCTTAAATGAAAAAGAACTGACTAAAGATATTTATCAAAGTTTTATTTTGAATAACTACTTTGAAAGTTTGCATCTGCACAAATTAAAGAAAAAAAAACAAAAAAAAAATAAACAACCAAATTGTGCCCACGTTATAAACATCTTCTTTTACACTAATTTAATTGCAGCAAAGCTCAGTGTTGCGAATTATTTTGAACTTGTAAATACATAACAGGAGCAAAGCGAAAGTGCAAAACTTACTTGCGCACTATGTATTAATCTGGCTGCTAATATCATTCGATCATTGCTACCATCATTTTCTGATAAGTCGTGAAAACCATCTTCCGGACCTTCTTCATCAATGCCGCTCTGGAAGTGTGATCCATAAATGTAACAGTAACGAAATTTTTATTTGGTTTGAAAAAATAGCCTAAGAGCTATGCTTTCACTCTTCATCATGCATTATAATCTCTAATTTACTGAAGCAAATTTTTGTTTTTTTTTGATATCTGATATAGTAAAAAAATTTTCTACGAACAGTAGTGAGGAGATCGAAAAATGCAAGCATATTAATATCCTCATCGACACTATCGCCATTTCCTGGATCAGAATAATCCGTGCTTGGTATTATGCTTCGTCTTCTCGGCTCCAAATAGGAGCCATTTAAATCCCATGCGCTCCATAACTGAATTAAATCAAGAATCATCTAGAGCACAGAGAGGTACTTGTGGTATTACAAACACTAACTGCATTCAAGGGCACCTCACTCAATGAAATGCAAAAATAATGAAGAAATTTAACTTAAACAGAAATTCCAGTGATTACTTTGATAATCTTTTCAACTCCTGATGAGAACAAAAGCCTGTTCAGAGAACTATAGCGTGCGTGATTGACAATCGACCGATGACCTTCTAAAACTCGATAGGCCTTGTTTACGATTTGTCCTGAAAAAAATTAACAAAATGCATAAATTATTTCAATATAGACAGCCATTCAATAATAATGTGTTAGCTGCACTTTCGATAAGAATTGAAAGCAAATATTTTCTGATATCAAATAACTGTACGCATAGGACTGTGCTATATTTAACTATTTCCAGAAGAAAAATACTTTTTACCAACAGTTTCTCGGTCCTCAGGCACTTTCCAGATATATATATTCCAATCATCAGAACCAGTCATTACCAGATCACGGCTTATAAATGAACACGATTTAACTGTACAGGAATTCAGGTAATTCTGATCGTTAAATTCTATACTGCCGCCACCATTTAACTTGAATTATTTAATTGAATATAACATAATGAGTAACTTAGTTAATATAGAAATCCCAGAAAAAAGAAAAAGAACTCAGCATCTTTTCATAATAACTAAAATCAAAAAAATATGTTCAATGATTGGAAGAATACAGTAGTGAATAATAAAATCAACAATAAGATCTTGCCTTGTTCTTGGAATATTTCTGAGTTAGTGATGTTAACTTTGAATTTTTACTGAATAAATTAACTAAGCGACAGAAACCATGAAATTTTAATAAAACATACATCATACAATATGGGTGATGTACGGCTTCGAGTAGCAAAAATAGCTTCTCCATCGTCACTCCACTGACCGTACATAACAGAACTAATATTTAAATTTACGCGTGCTCTAGTTAATTGATCGAACTGGAAACAAGGGCTGAAAATTTAATTTACTAAATTTGTACATTCGGCCACTCTTAATCAGTATAGTACAAGTAAACAAACAGCATAGTGCATTTTCCATCAGTAAGATCTCATTTAAAACTGGCAAATTGTAGAGGATTTTACGGACTTTTCTCTGAAACTATTTGCGCAACATACAATTACTTCCAATTATTACATGTCTCTCTTTTAAATATTATATTTACACATTCGCAAGCATGTCTGTCTCACGTTTCTAGTAACGTTTCTAGTAATAACTGTCATCAATGAGTATATGTTTTTGGAATTATTTTCATTTAAAACTTCCATTAAAAAAAAAAAAATCAAAGATGGTGAAAGAATAATCAAATCTCCAACCTGTCAAGTTTACGAATGTCATGCAATGATAAGCCATCACGTCCATTGCAAACTGATATGATATGCACTTGTCGGGGATTGAACTGAGCACAATACATTGTTCCTGAAAGCCTGACTTATTATTAAAAGCTAATTCGAATCAATTTTAGTAAATAAAATCTATAAAATACCCATGACATACCTGAACTCTCAACAGCAATCGTTTCTTCACCTCCTCGCAAATCATACAAACGAACTTTTCCATCTTCTGAGGCAGACATTATCACTGAATCATCCTTGGGCTAGAAAACACAAATTATGATGGTATGAGTATGATATTTGAAGTTTAGTTTCGAAGAACAATTTTATCCAATTTTAATGCTATAAATGAATGTATAAAACCTGCAGTTGAGCTCAAAATATTATGAGCAATGCATTAAAGATCGGTAATGATTTAATTTGTGAAATACGATTTTCTGAGACAAGATATGAAATCTATTCATTCTTTTGGCATTTCAGTCCATTATGTCAAGCTCAATTTATCTTAATTATATGATCTTACATTTACAGCTACATTATAAATAGGTTCGTCAGCTTTAAAACGATGCAACACACTGGTAGTTGCAATATCATGAACGTACAAAAACGAATCATTTCCAGCTGAATAAAGCCTTTCGCATCTGAAAAAATATCATGAACAATGTTTAAATCATATATAGTTCAGCAGAAAACTACTACAGATAAGTTCTAACCAGAATTTTTTAATATAATTTTTTAGTATGACTAATTGTTGATTAGTTGATTTGAAGGTTCTTAATATGATAGAATAGGAAATCTATAAAATTCATATGCTTAAGGTGCTTCTATGCTTGTTGAAAAAAATGTATTTTATATTTAAAATTTTTGACTCTTAATCAAAAGATTTATTCTTTCGGCATTTTATTTTTTAACTATTATGTTTTTTATGTTCAAGTATGATCGTTTATCCTGCTTCTTTACCGGAAGTTCTAAGAATACCAAAACTACCTATTTCATCTCACATTCTGCTTTGTATGAAAATCTTCATTTTTAGGAAAAATGCAATCCAAGAAACAAACTTGTTGGAAAATCCAACAGAAAATATATTTGAATAATGCATCTGTCTCATAACAGCCACAGGCTTCGGATTTTCTAGCACTTGCACATCATTAAGTTTCCACATCAGTACTCGTCGATCATCGCCACCTTTAAAAATATTTACTTCAAAGTTTTAACTAAAAAAAATTGCAAGCTAACTATTCTTCCCTAATGGAAGAACCAATTTTTGTATGAAAGAGAGAGAAAACGGAAAAATAAGAGAGCAAAGAAAAATTAAACTATTTAAAATAGTAATTATACGATGAGAAATATGTTAAATAGATCATTCAATAGCAATTAACTTAGCATACAGCAGTATGAATTGAAAGCTCATAATAATAATAATCGTATCTTTTGTTTCATAATTCTTCAAATCATTTTATAATCAATTAAAAAAATAAAAAAAATAAATAAATAAACAAAAATAAAAAAAATATCTCACTTACCGCTAGCTAAAAAATTTTCATCTGCTGATGCTTCTATAGCATTTACACAACCGTAATGACCTTTGACATCTTTTTGATAGATATTTCTGTCAGGAAAATCAAGAAATGGAAATTCCCATGAGTTATGTATATTTTGGCCAAATTCTTTACGTCGAAAAAATCCACCAACATCACGTGGCTTCTGACGTTTACGCACCATATCTTTTCGATCCACGCAATCAATTTTTATCGCTGTTTGTTTTTTCAGATAATTTCTAAAAATGAAATTTCAAAAAAAAAAAAAAAAAACCACTATTTCTATAAGTAATATCTTAAAAACAAACAACATTTCGATAAAACTTGAAAGTGAAGTTGTTAAGAGATGATGATCACTGATCGCATAGAGTAGAAAATGCAACACAATAACAACAGCATCACCGAAAGCATGACTAAACTCAATAAAACCACTACTTCAATGAAATCTTCATAACAGACAGAAGAGATAGGAAGAGAGTAGTGACCAACACAAATATAGCATAACAGCAAAATACAACAACTGATAACCTTTGACCTTGGCCAATAATTATGTAAGGAAGTTACAACAGTGCAAATATTTGATCATCTATCTATGCATCACAAAGTACAAATAAACAAATCGATAAATTTTGAAAAGAGAAGAACTAAATGGGAAAGAAGACATATGTCTCATTAAATTTCATATAAACAATTTTAGCATTTTAAAAAGTCATCGAAATTAAACAATTTCCAAATCTTTGAGTAATAATAATTAAAATTTGAAAAGAAAGAAAAAAAAAAACAAATGGAATAGTTTATTTCAAAAGTTTTTTTAAACAAAATAACAAAAAAAAAAAAAACAAAAACAAATTTTAATGAAATTGAAAATAGAATTAATCAAATGAT
The DNA here is from genome assembly GCA_029876185.1 of Mansonella ozzardi. Lineage (NCBI taxonomy): Eukaryota > Metazoa > Nematoda > Chromadorea > Rhabditida > Onchocercidae > Mansonella > Mansonella ozzardi. The sequence goes on from JARVGP010000126.1 coordinate 66,136, forward strand.
TCATTAAAGAATGTCAATTTGAATGATTCAATTTGAGAAGAATTTGTGAAAAGAATTAAAAATATTAGCTTATAAAATCAAAAGTTTTACTGAGCTAATCATTTCTCAGTTCATTAATTAGTAAAATCGATTGAGAGCTAAATGAAATTTGATTGATATTTTGCTTGTTTATCAATAACAAAAACAAGAAAGCATCCCAGTTTGTTGGCAAATCAGCACCGATAGCTTGAAATTTGTATCACTTCAAGCTATCATGCTGCGTCTTTTTCTTTTTTACCACAGAAAACTTTGTTATGACATTTGATTTTTTTTCTTTTTCTCGAGAAATATTTTCAATCATTGAGATATCGCGGGTTCTCTTTGATATTTGCCCCTTCTTATTTCTAACCTTTTTATGTTATTCTTATTTCATTTACATTTTTATTGATTTCATTGATGTTTCAAGATTTGAATGGATGAAATTTATGACATTTTTTTTTATTGACAACAAAAAAATATTAATTGTTTTCATTGAAATCTTTTCGAATAATTTCCAAATGAAAATTTTTATTTATTTTTTTTAAATGAATAGTAAATAAAAATTCAATAAGTTTTAATATTTTGAGGTCGAAAGAATTGCAAAAAATAGGTCATTTCCTCCTCAGGCAATTATCTTCGATTACGAATCATCTCGAAGAGATCTTCAAAATTGTTTAATTGAATGACACAGTAAACCAGATAGACACAACTAAATCGTTTAATTGGATCATTGTTGAGATGATATTGCAATACTAACAGTCATAACACAAGTGATGGATGACAAAAGAGATCAGATATCGATAGATGATAAAGGTCACGTTGGAAAAAATGGTCATTGCTTTGGGATAAAGGTCACGTTAGAGAAAATGGTCATTGCTTTGGGGACAAAGGTCACATTGGAGAAAAATAGCCATTACTTTGGGACAAAGGCTTCACACTGGAGAAAAATACTCATTGCTTTGAGACAAGGAAAAAAATTTAATGTGCAAAGAAAAATTGAAAATAACTGTAAGCAATATTCTTTTCAGGGTAATTCAAATCAAATTATTTTGCACAAAAACGTTGCTTAAATTTTTTCCGACACATGAATTTTAGTTTAATTTATAGTTATTAATACTAATCTAGTAATGGCTGAAGCAAGAATTATTGATAATAACGATCGGAGTTACATCGAAAAACCACTGGCAAACAGGTTTTTTTGTCAATAATTGATAATCAGTAAACTAATAATCAGAAATCAGTAATGCTGTTTTTAAAATCAGTTTAACTTTGATCAGTGTTGATTCTTTTTCTTTTTGCACAATTATTATTTTATATACAATTTTAGCATTACTAATTAAATATTGATAAATTTATTCAAATGGATGTGTTCAATGATATAAGTGAAATGAAAACGTATGAATTTTTTTTTTTTTTTTTTCAAAAATTAAATTTAAAAGAATGATTGATTATCTTTAAGCAGACAATTAACTGCTGTGAAAACAACAAAATTATACAAGGAAATTGAACGAGGACAATTACCCATTATATATCATCCAATTTATAATATATCATTCTGTGGAATTGAACGATGCCATCCATTTGATTCACGTAAATGGGGACGTGTTTATGAGATATTGTTGCGTAAGTCTTATTCTCTATTAATTGTTTTCTGAATCAAATAATATTTTATTAATCTTTTAAATTTAGAATAAAATCCAGAAAATTAAAATTTGAGATTTTTAAGTTTTTTTTTAAATTCTAAAAAGACATTGAAGTATTAACCATTGAATGATTAATGATTGATGTACTTCCAGTTCTCATTAGACTTTTACTTATGTCTTCTCTCAGTACACTGAATCATTGAATAAATCTTATCATTTTTTTTTTCATTTCAATTCCAGAATCAGGCATGTTTGAAGAAAAGCAAACGATAAGACCATCAGAAGCAAGCAGGGACGACTTACGTGTTGCGCATTCGTCCACCTATCTTTCATCATTACGTTGCCCATGTTACGTTGCGCAAGTGGTAGAAGTTACACTTGTTGCATTTATACCTCCATGTATTATTGACAGAATCCTCCTAAAGCCATTCCGATATCATACTGGTAAGTTTGATAGGCATAAGTAATATACATATATTAATATGATACATCAAAGAGTCATGGCAGATCTTAACAAAGAAAACAGTACGAGAACAACAACAAGAAAACAGTACCTATATCTGCTATATACTGACGGTAACTTATATATAAATAAATAATATACATGTGTTTCTATATTTTCAATGTAGTTTATTAAGCCTTCATCGTCTATATAGACCATATACAAATGGCATTAAATGCATTGGTGTATTATTCATTAGAAAAATTAATTTTGCTCTTTTTGAAATTGTAAAATAAGCAAATGTGCATTTTATTTATCATTTTAAGGTGGCACAATATTGGCAGCTAAGCTTGCACTAACATCCGGTTGGGCAATAAATATTGGTGGTGGTTTTCATCATGCAAGTCGTTCAAAGGGTGGCGGCTTTTGTATTTATGCTGATATCACTTTAGCACTAACATTCTTATTCCTCAATCAGTTAATTTCAAAAGCAATGATTGTTGATTTAGATGCTCATCAGGTTATTTCATGTATACTTCAACTATATGTCTTGCTGTTGCTATTCTTTACGTTTTATATCATATTTCAACTAATCGTATTTTTATTCATTTCATGCAACTAAATTCTACTTTAGTTTTCAATTTGTCAATAACAAAGCAATTATTTTAGGGTAATGGTCATGAAAATGATTTCAAAGGTGACAGTCGTGTTTATATACTAGATATGTTCAATAATTGCATTTATCCGCATGATTTGAAAGCAAGACGTAAAATCTTTGTCTTTGTTCTATTTATGAGTTTGAAATTAAAATTCTCATGAAATCAAAGATATAGTATTAAAATATGAGAACAAATTTCTAATTAGGAATTGTATTCTTTAAAAGCAGAAAAAGAAGAAGTCTTTCTGGGGCAATGTATTATATCAAAACTGAAGATCAACTTTTACTAATTGTATTCTTTAATTCAAAAATTATTAGACAATAATTTTTAATTTTTTTCACAGATTTTCAAAATCATATCAGATTTCCTGCTGAATACAAATTTATGGCCATTCTTTAGGTGCTATAAGAAGATCAGTTCATCTTCATGTTGGTACACAAGACACAGAATATCTCTATTTGCTTTCGAATAATCTTGAAGATGTCCTAAATGGATTTCGCCCTGATATAATCATATATAATGCGGGGACTGATTGTCTTCAAGGTGATCCCCTTGGATTATTGTCGATATCCTCGAAGGTCGTGTTTTTCTCGAGTTATAAAATTTTCTTGTGGCAGTGCAAAGCAGTTCGAAAATTTAAAGCAATGTTACTCGTCCAATTAACGGCGTTGTCTTTTTTTTGATTTTCAAGATGTCATTAAATCATTGGTTTTATTGGAATCTGATCATTTCTTGTTACAGTAATTTTAGGGAATTCGAAAGCGTGATGAAATTGTTTTCAAAATGGCTCGCGGTAGGCATATTCCAGTTGTAATGCTGCTTAGTGGTGGATATATGCCGAATACGCATAAAGTCATAGCCAAGTCGATTCTGAATTTATACGATAAAAATTTATTAAGAATGGAACTATAATAGATAGAAATTGAGTATAAAAAGAGAGAATCTAGTTCACTTTTTGAAAGTACTGTATAACAATATGGTTGCTAGTTTTTTAATATTTCCGAAAAACAATGATTTTTATCGAACATTCTTTCATGTTTTATACTTTTTAATAACTCTAAATTAAAAAGGAAAAGAGAAATATAAAGAATCTTAAGCTAAGATTTAAAGCTAAGATATTAAGCTAAAATAATAAGATTTAAAATGCAACATTATATTGAAAAAATGATATAGATGCTGTAATTATGCTGCAAAATCAAAATTTGCTAAGCAATCTATACTTTAGCTCATTAATGTACTATATTTTTTGAAAAAAAAAGAATGATATTTTTCTTGTTGTTAGCACTCATTCACATGTTTAAAATTGTTGTAAAATTAAACTGGGTTACATACATACATACACATATGTGGGGAAGGGAAAGGAATGAAAATGAATCGAGGAATATCAAGATAATTTTGCTTAGTTATAAGATTAAACCATCTGATATAGGCATGAAGCTTAAAGCAACTGTACATATTTTGCCCTCATTTTTTTTCTTCTCTTGAAATAGGAAAAAAAGTTCCATGATTCATTTCACTGATGTTTTAAAAATATTAGAGAGAGAGAGAGAGAAAGGGAGAGGGAAAAAGAGAGAAACGACAATCCAAAAAAAAAACCACAACGAAATAGAGATAAGGTATGGAACCAATAACACAGCTTCATCATTATATATGGTACAGTTCTTGGTGATCAAACGAAATGGGCATTTTTCATGATGCTTTTATCATAAAATTTTTTAACAAATTTGTCTCATTGCTAAAGTTTTGCCAACCAATTATATTGTACGATTTAATCAGTTTTGATAATCCTATTAAGTGGAAAAAATTTAACTGCTGATGATTATAAAGTAAACAGTAAGGTCAGTAATTTTAGTTAGAAACATTACTGAAGTTAGCAGTATTTAAATATAACCTTAGTTATTTACTGTATGTATGATGGATTGATTGTTAAATTTGCCGCAAGATATTTATTGAAGGAATTACTGGAGTAAATTCTGCTAAAATTAATCTTAATATTATGGATTCATCAACAGAGACTTAAAGTTGAAAGCATACTTACATTGAAGACAGCAAGTGATATCTTAAGTTTTATTATATGTTTAATTTCTACATTTACTGGATACATTTCAAGACTATATATTAGTTACTAATAAAAAAATTTTTTAGTAAGAACATTACTCATGGAAATGAAGGAAAATCGCAGTGAAGATAAAACAAACATTGAGATTCTATGTCTGGATAACGTTTCTCAAGTGCTAATGATTCATATAACATAGTACAGTTTCATTTATAAGTGATAATTGTACTTGTTTAAAGAAATGAAGAAGCATTTACTTAAAAAATGAACTATTTTCACAAGATAGATGTTGTTACGGATCAGACTGAAAGTTTTCTACATGTCTTGTCAAATGTAGTATTCCGAAAAAGGAATGGATTAAATTGCTCCATTGATTCAAACACTCATTATTTTCTGTAGGTATGAAATTACTATTGAAATTTTAGTTTCATAAATGAGAGAAAAAAAAAGAAAAAGTAGCAAAATGTTTTATCGCCTTAAATGCAGCCATAATGTGGAAAGCATTTCAATTCACTTGAGAGCAGAAGATTAATTGTAATCAATGATCAGCAATGATCCTTTCAAGTAAAACTTTTTTTAATCAATAAAGGATCAACTTTTCCTCATAATTCAAAGTACCATTGATAATTGCGTAAATATCATTCAACAATACATTTGTATCGATGAAATTCTCAAATTAATTTTATTTTGCAAATTTCACGTTTTACAAGTTTTTTTCCTTTTCAGAATTGATTGTCCAAGGCCAATATCAGCAGGTTTTGTCTGGCTAAATTTGGGACCAGACCTACCTGACGATATTGCCCGCGGGTAGTCGCGTACCTTGTTTACCCTTATATTTCAATCATGTAAAAAAGTAATGTGATATATTTGTTACAAAAATATGCCAGTCATATTACTTATCGCAAATCAAAATTTTTCATTTAATTTAATTGGTCTTAAAGTTGAATATTTGTTGCACACAATTTTCTCAGTTTAGTTGCATTCCTCGAAAATTCGGTTCATTTCGAGAATGCAATGATTCATATCCGACATCCGATTTACGGTAAGAAAGGCAATACCTTTTTTCAGCTTCTTCATTTTTTACATGAATTGCAGTTAAAGAAATAATTACAATTGGAAACTTGAATTAATTGATTTCATTCCTAAGATCCAAAATTTCCATTTTTTTATTTCACAACAACCAAATACTTTTGAACTTATCATTATTCATAAAAATTTATTAGGTTGCTTTTTTTCTTTTAAGATATTTGTAGAAAAATTAGCAACAAACAACGATACGAATTTCTATGTAGGTGCGGTAAGGTACGATAAGGTACGTAAGGTACCTCTTAATGTTCAAAAATTTTTTTTTTTGAGGACTAGCACTTCGTTCAGACTTATTCATCAAAAGAACATTTTAAAGTTCATTAAAACTTTAGTTTATGGACAAATAATATGTGGGAAAGAAAACATTATCCATTATTGTTACTATCAGTAAATTCTACAGTTACAAAAATACATGTGAAGATTTTAGTACGATAATAATCATGATAATGATTTTATAAATAATAATAACGATGATGAAAATAATATTATTAGTAATACTAATACCTCACTGATAAAATTAGCATTCTATTCCTTTTAACAAAATTAGCTTACAAGAAATCATATTTTATATTACTTACATTTCAGTATTTTTATTTCGAATTTTTATCATTTCCATCCGACATGCTTTCTAGAATTGCATGATAGTCATATTATTGTACGCATGTTATCTCTGTAACGACGTAACAAGATTGATTTTATTGAAAGTATTCTTCATTTCCTGAAATTCATTTTTAAAATAAAAATAATAAATGTAACCATTTCGGATTATGCAAGTCAATTTGTTTTTATCATACATTGTACCTGTTTACACTATCATATATATCAATTCGTAGAGCTTATTACATATTTACCGAGTAAGCAAAAAAAAAATCTTTTTCTTTTTCTTAAAAGAAAAAAATTGAATTTGACACTTCAACTCTGGCAGGCAATAAATGAACAGCGCTAAAAAAATTTCAAGAAAAACTTGAATCAAAGAGAAAAAGAGACAAAAAAACAACCTGTCTAGAATATTTCCGATTTGAATGCTCCTTTATGGTATATCGATTGCTATTTTCCATTAGCATGAAGAATTCATCAGTATTTTCAATTTGATCAAAAAATTTCCAATTTTAAATTTAAAAAATGAAATATTTTCTATTTCCGACATCAGTATAATTTTTTTTGAGCAACAATAAAATTTCTAACAAAAAAAAAAAAAAAAAGTGAAATCATGCAATCCAGGATATTTGAATCATCCGGAATGCTCTTTCATGCTGGTTGCAACATTTTCGATTCAGCAAAAGGGAAAGAAAAAATCAAGTAATAATTTGAAAAAAACTATAGAATGTCGCACTAATAATAGACGTGTTTCCGGAATATCCGTTAAACCATTAAATATATAATTAAGTATTAAATACATAGTCTATCTGACATCACTTTCACTGAGTATGTTTATTATCTATTTGATCAAGTTTATGAAAAATTAACTGAAAAGAAACATCTTATTGCTTTTCCACTGTATTTCATGACAACGGCGCCATGCGCAGTTAGCGCACATCGTTTGTTTAATGTTCTTTCGTTCTGTTGATAATATTTCGGAAATTAAAAAATTCGTAATATTCCAAATTTTCTATTGACATTCTGATTTGAAAAAAAAAAGTTTAAAAAAGTACAACAATTATTTAATTGAAAAAAAAAAAAGATTGCTTAATAGGAAATGCTTCCATATCAGATAAAATAGACTAATCAGGATCCTCAATTGAAATAAGCTAGTTCTGATCATTAATTTTAACATATCGCCGATAAAACTGAAATTGATATAATTTCCAATTAAATGATAAAACTAATTACTGATATTTGCATTAATCAATGTTTAGATGAAATTGCATAATTATAATGAGAAATTGGTTCGGAAACATTTCAGTGGTAGCAGTTTCAAATCTTCAGTACTTTCTTCAATACTTTCCAATTTCGATTAAATCAAATTTTTGCTTCTTAATTAGAGGTATTTTGAATCATTAAATTTATCATTGGCCAATTTGGCATTTGGTTTGTGATATAATTGGATATATTGATCAGCATTCTATTTTGATGAAAATATATGCATTTCATTATGTATATAATTATCTGGATGAATTTTATTGAATAAAATAGCATATTATTTGATTATTTAAAATTAAAGGAAGAAGGAAAGAAAGAGAGAGAGGGAGAAGAAAGAAAAAAAAAATTCTTATTTTCATAGTGCAACAGAATAACATTTTTCGCTTTACTTATTAATTATCAGTAATTTATCGATCAATTTTATTTTTAGTTCTTTGTTACCATTTGAAAATATTTAAAATAAAAAAAATCAAGCGAAACGATTTAAAAAAAAAAAATATATATATATATAAAGTATTTATTGCGCGAAATTAAAACGACATGATAAATGTCATTTAAATAAAATTGAAAAGCAAATTAAAAAAAAAAAAAAGCAGAAATTATTTCAAATAACTACTTGAAAACGTTAAAGCAAATGACTTTTATTTACTGCATAATTTGCATTTAGTGAAATAAATAAAATTACTACTTAGCTATGGAACAAAAAGTGCAAAAGTTTTGATTTATTATTACTGTTACTATGATCTTCATTTGTCACCCTTATCATCCTTCTACTATTATTATTTATTATTATTATTATTATTATTATTATTATTATTATTATTAT